>JBCAUG010227046.1:0-18857 GCA_038406175.1 Haplosyllis leylae | reverse complement strand
GATTTTTAATGGTAGAGCTAAAACAAAGTTGGCAATGTTGGCATTCTTGTATTGCGGAGAGATTGTGAAAAACTCTATTGACTATTATCAGATCGTGAAGGACACAACATGCAGAATTGCATGCGGCTACGCACTTTGTCCATACAAGCCGAATGGAAGGGGAGGCAAGACATTCGTGTGTAATTACGCGACTGGACAAACTAACTTTCACACACCATTTGTAACTGGATCACCATGTGCTGCGTGTCCCAATTCGTGCACTAATAATCTTTGTTGTGAGTCTTAAATCTTTATACTGTCTTATATGAATGATTGGCAGAATTTCACAAGAAGTTTACCCATTGGTGACTCGTAGAGAGTAACCTTATTGGTTTGAAGACAGTTTTTGCTCAAAATCTCAGGAATTATTCCGTCCAAGTTAAACTTTTTTTTTTCACGAAGTTGGTCTGTGAAATTTGAGATTCAACCCATGCAAGGACGGGTTGGAATGAACATCAGAAAAATAGGAGAAACTTACAACTCTAGGAATATCTAGATGGACACGAAAATTCTTCATCGACACTAAATTTTCCGACAAAAATTTTCCAATCTTTATTTCAATGTGCTACCTAGTGGGTATTTTCCATTTGCATTTTACCGCCCACAACTACATTTGCGGGAAGGTAATGTTTTCAGTCACGTATTTCTGTCCAGAATGAGCCTTTTATTACTCCATGTGGGATTGGTCTTTTTGCTACTTGTTTAAAATCATCTGTTGGCAAGCGGGCGGTTGGCCTTTCTCTCAAAGGCTCTGTTACTGTTTATGTTGCTATGGCTACTCGGAATCTACCCTTGAGATGGTGCAATCAATTACAATTACATGAGCCTCCACATCCTTAGCCATTCGAGGTTTTCACAAATCCGCAAAGTTGTCAATTCTGGCATTAATGGCCAATAGTGTGTTCCCATACATTTGTAGTTTCCCTCTTTATCTAATCACATTGTATTAGTTCATGCAAAATTAGATATCACTGGCTGTAAGAGGATAATATTTCAAAATGAGATAATTGAGTGGTATAGTTAGATTCAAATGCCACAGCTAAAACAATATTTGCAATATTGACATTCTTGCATTGTGGACAGTTTGTGAAAACATCGAATGCTAAAGGACAGGCGCTACCATACAATCTTCATAAAATCAAGTACATTGCCAAACTGTTTCTGAAAACTGATGAGTCAAAACATCTAGTTTATAGGCATATTTTAAAACAGTTGTGAAAGAGAAATTCTCTTTTTTGTTTTTCCAGTTTACCTGCAATCTGCCATACTTATCCCCCTGTATCTGCACTCGTGCCTACCCAGGACATAAAGAGGCTTACAGGGTTGCAACTAAATAGAAATATCCTACCTCTGCTACATTCTGGCCACCATGCCGGCAGTCAAGAGGTGGGCGGGTGTTGTACCTGCGGTGAATCTGGGGAACCCATCATGTGCCGGCAAGGAAGCACGCAAGCGAGGGATCCACCCTGGCTTTGAAACCCAGAACAGATATAACCAGAAGTCGAAAACAGGGGCATCAGTAGCCCCACAAAAAAGACCATGTGTGATCCAAAAATTTTAAAAAATAGAAATATACAGTAGTTCATATTTAAAACTTGTTACCCCTCAATGTTTCCACAAGGGATATGAATCATATTAGAAACTCTTTTCCACGAGGTTGGTTAACACGAGACAATGTAATCATTTTTTTATATGATTCAGATTGTCAGGGTAAGATGTGTTACAACGGAGGAACTCTGCACTACAACACATGCACATGTTCATGCCCAGACCTTTACACCGGAGATCAATGTGAAACAGGTACGTCTTCTTTCCTGTTTGAATGTTCGAAATTTATTAGCCCATCATATCCAGAAATACAGTATAAAACATTCACTTTTTCAATTCAGTTTTTCACGATAGGCAAATCTGACAGATCTGACAGAAATAAAATGCAATTTTTAAGAATAATCACAACTTAAATTTTAAAAGTAAGAGTTATTTGATATTTCCAATACTTGCTAGATTGTGTGCACTTCATCAATTAATTAATACACACAAACACGGATTAGAAATTCACTTAAAGATCTGCCAGATCTGACAGAATGCGTATCGTGAAAAACTTGATTTCAAAACTTGTGCAGGGTACGGCACGTGCTCCTCCCTGAACCCCATATCGCACTGGAATAGCCTATATGCAACCAAGGGCGCTTAGAACGCACTGCCAGTAGGCCCAGAGTAGGATAAATAATCGAGTTTTTTCATAATTCTCGTCTAATTAGATGAATTTAATAAATATAATTCTCAAAAATTAGATTGAACCCAGGTCGCTTGCTCAACAGTCAGGAATGATAACCATTACACTAAAATGTCTTCTGTGCTTGTGTAATACTGTAAATGGATCCTAATTCATGCATGAATAATTTTGTCCAATTCGTCTAATTTATCAAATTGGACAAAAACTCCTTCATTTTGAAAAAACTCGATCATCAGAAAATACTAAATATTTTTGAGGTGACACCTGTTGAAAATCCTAAAAATTACATAAAAATGAAAGAGAATTAATTGGCCGGAGATGAATCATTTAAACACTGCAGAAATTCATTATCCGGCTTGCCAATAAAATTTACGGAAAATTACAAATATGTTTTGGCAATTTTAGCTGGAGGAAAAATTTTAAAGCAATCACGTCACAAATGCAAAAGTACTATAATTATCATCTCCAGTCTGCAGTCCGGAACACATCGCAATTAACACATTGCTCTCTTTCAAAAATTCCAAAATCCAATCCTTTTTTTCTTGATATTCTCATAGCATTGCCATGGATGCATGACACACCCAACGTCCAAAAACACCGAAATCATCTCACTCCAGTGTATTGGTGCCAATTGCTGAAGTAACCCCTCCCCCCCGCCCCCGGCGCCCAGTTCCTTCCAGTCAACAGGTTCTTTTTAATTTCTTGGGTGTTTTCAGAAAATTTGACAAATCATTGACGGATCTAAGGGGGTGCCAGGGCCACCCCAGGTCCAATTTCTTTCATTTTCATGCAGTTTTTGGGAAACATTTGGCCAAATAATAGGTTGGCGTCCTAACCTTAGAGGTTGGAGCCCCCCTACACGGTCTGGGAAATCCTGGATCCGCCACTGCCTGAAATTGTTGTTTTAAGGCCCTTACAAGTAATTCTGGATCCACCACAGCAAAGTCTTTAGGTTTTCTTTAGCAAGTGAGAAAATTGATCAGGTAAGTCAATTATAATGCAATCAGTATACTTAAGATAACTATCTGGTGGCTACCTGACAGGGCTCAGGTAGAAAGGTTTAATCCCGATCATGATATTCGACAAATGAAACTCGATTATGGTAATCGAATCGAGTTTTTTCATTCAATTTATTTCTTTTTATTTACGTTTCGTTAACTTGTTTCTTTCATTCCTTCAATCTTTTTCTCTTTGAGTAGTGCACTATAGTGAACTCTTATGACTAGCCATTTGCCGAATTGTAAATGTTTGGGCGTGAACTCTGGTTCTTGTTTTTTTTCATTGATACAGAGGCCTTGGGAAAAAAATTGCAGAGACGATGATCGGTTTCGATTTTCTTGAGCCGATGATCGGTTTCGATTCTCTTAAGGCGATTATAAGGTTTCAATTCTCTTGAGACGATGATCGGTTTCGTTTCTCTTGAGGCGATGATCGGTTTCGATTCTCTTGAGGCGATGATCGGTTTCTATTCTCTTGAGGCGATGGTCGGTTTCTATTCTCTTGAGGCGATGATCGGTTTCGATTCTCTTGAGGCGATGATCGGTTTCGATTCGATTTCGCAGCTGAGGTATTAACTCGGATGAAAAGAGATCCATGAACGAAAACGATTTTAATTTGTCTTTGATGATTGGAAAATTTGCAGGTTTACCTGTAAGGGTCTGTTTACACTGAGCGAAAGGGAAAGCGAAAACGAAAAAGATCAAAGAACCATCAGAAAAGATCAAAGTGTAAGCGGCAAACATCAAAGAAAATTTTCGCTTTCACTCAGTGTAAATGGACCCTTACCCTTATAAACCAGCAATATCGCATGTGTTCGGCTTTGCTATGCATGAACGGGCCCTTAAATCCAGATGGACGTGACATTAAGTCCGTAATTGTTGTTTTCTATTCACTCAGTGACACTCCTTGCAGACGTGGACCTTGGTTTGTGTGCTAAACGTAGCAAGCTGCGGATACAAACTTTGTTAGTGACTAATTTCAAGAAACAGAAATTGGCAAAAATGTGTTTCCACCCGAATATTTTCTTAAAAATAAGTTTGTAGTCGGTAGAGAATCTCAAAAAGAAATATTTGGCCACAATACAAAACCAATAACATTCTTAAAGAAGTCAGGAAAATTTATAAACTGGTTGAAAAACAATGTAGTTTGTCCTAAGATTACAAATAACATTCCAAGTTTTGTGTTCAGATAAAAAATCACTATTTTCAATTCTAAATCATTTCCAAACACTTTTTAAAAAAATTTATAAAAAGAGAAAAAAATCACATTGTAATATATAGTCACTAACAAAGTCCGTATCTGCAGTTTGCGTAGTGTGTTCAATCGAAGAAGCGCGGAGTAATTTCATCTCCGTGATCAATATGAGAACTACAATGCACAATCAAGAAATGTAGCGGAAGTTTGTGTTCTGACAATAAACAGGAATTAGCCGATCCAATATTTTGACACGCATTACTAGCAAATTTGGTGGAAAAATTTGATAATTCGATGTTACTGCTCTTTGGATGCAAGATGGACAAATGTATCTGATTCAATATGAGATCCACCTATTTAGGAGCGGACATTAATAAACTCTTGCGCGAGCCTCTATTCATAAATAGTGGGTTTTAATTTTAAGGAAAGCCACTGGTAATGCTATTGTTTGCACAGTGAGCTCTCCTTAAAGGTCACACCTGTCATGAAAATTGGCATCTAGAGTGCACTGACCTGGGTGCACTAAAAGTGCACTTTCCTGAAAAATCTGAATTTGATACCTGTGTGACACAACATTTCAGGGTAGAATTAACTCAAAAATTCATTCAAACACATGAAAATATCAAATTATAGCTTAAAATCTCTGAATTTTGGTATTTCTTACCTTGTTTTGTAGTCTGTTGTTGATTCATAAAAACAGCTAAATCCCAATTTCTGAGCATTGAATTCACAACGAAATATTGGTCATCCAGACTCAATCTTTTGCATGTACATAGACAGGTATCCAGATAGTAACCACAAAAAATTTCAGACAAAAATATTAATCCTAGTGGTAATTCAATGAGGTCAAAATCTCTGAAAATTGCTGGTAATCCATTCAAACACACTGCATGCAATGAGCCTTCCTGCCAAATGACACAGCCAAGGGTATCCCCCTTTGTTGTTTTTCTTCTATTCATAGCATCGACTTTAAGTGCAAAAAACACAATGAAAGCATTGTCCTATACCAATGAAATTTTGTACAAGGAGTCCCCTAGGGTCGAGCATTGTACTACTGAACTTTGGTCAAAATCACTCAATACAACAATGAAACAGTTGAACTCAATTGTTGTTTATTAAAATAGTGAAAAAACTTCTATTCTTGTATTATCAAACAAAAGACCACTCTTCGCTTCGCTCATCGTGACTTTTCCAGTTTGATAATACACTCATAGTCCTGATTTCACTATTTCATAAAAGCATCGAAGTCCAAAGTCTTAAACTGTTTCTTGTTTCAATAGGTGATGCTAGTTGAGTCACTGAGGCACAAAATGGTTGCACAGTGGTCCTGAATGAGGGGCTGCTACGGTTGCGACCAGCTGCACAGTTTACCAACTACAAGACACACCCTCAGCGGAACAGGCGAACTGGGGTCAGTTTGAAAAGCACAAAATTCTGTCCACTGTGGTAGTGGTCATAATTCGTGATCCTATCAATTGCGTCAATGTACGTCTTACGGAGCGACTTACCTACACAAAATCATTTGCAGACTCTTGTCCTTGTAGAAGTCCGTGATCCTTTTGATTTGTTACTGTGATGTGCTATTTGTGACAGTAGCGACTGTTATTATCACTGTTTGTTTGACTTGACATTGTTTCTGTCGGTTCTGGTTTATTTTGGCACAGTGTTTGTTTTTTAAAGTGTTGTTGTTGTCTGAGATTGCAGACGAATAATAAACAACTGTCAATCTTGTTTTAAACTGGTTCAATCTGAACGTAGTTTGATGACGAGATCTCAGCGTAAAAGACGTTGTTCCATTACGTTACAGTACCTACTGTTGTCGCTTGATATTTCTAGTTACGACAGAGTGCAAAAACGTTCTGCCGACATTACAAGTTCAGAAACTCAAAGGCTGTCGGACGTTACTGCTACGAATCTGAGGTAAGTGATCACGGTATAAATTTCTGCGGCCAAAACGAAAAAAAATCTAAAATTTTGTAATTAAATCAATAAGATTTGAGGTTTATAAATGGCTATCACTTCACACAAAAATTAAATGGTTCAATTAAACAAATTTATGGATTTTCGGATTTGGTGAAGGAAATGATCAAGGAACAGGAAGTTGATCTGGACATGCTCAGACCCACTTCCGTTATTCCTTGGATTTTTTACTTTTGAAATGTGTACAGTGCTATCAGAAAACTAAAATTTTAAAATTTCTATTGTGATATTTGATAAGTTTAAGTATGGGGGTACAAAAAACCTGAAGGATTAAAATCCTTTTTTTTTGCATTCATAAAATCTGTGCGAGACCAAGTTGGTCTAGATCTGGATGAGAAGGTTCATCAATGCCCGGGTGTACTAGATTAATGTAGTTACGTTGTATATTTTCCCACAACTATTGTGTGTCAAGTAGTGTAAAATGTAGTACACAGTGTGTCAACAAATCATTACAGACTTGGCTGGCTGTTCACCTAAAAGAAGAACATGGAAGGAACGTGTGAACGATGTATCTTCCCGCAGAGAAGGGACAGTTACCGGAACTACTTTGACGGGATGACGTCACTTATGCTGGCGGCAGCTAACGGTGATGACGCGTGCGTGAAAGAGTTGATAACGGCGGGTAACAAAAATGAGTATGCAGCGACACAAGGAGCGGATGTGAACGCCGAGGACCAAGACGGGGACAGCGCCGTGATGTGGGCGGCGCTCGGCGGACACAGCGCCTGCTTGAAGACCTTGATTGACGCAGGAGCCGATGTGAACAGGGTGAACAAGAAAGGAGGGTTTACGGCTTTAATGCTGGCAGCAACTAATGGTAAGCAACAATGCGTAAACGAAGTGATTGAAGGAAACAATGATGACGTCAGAACGACGGATGAAGACGAGTTCCTGAGCTGCATAGAAATGTTAATGGCAGCAGGAGCCGATGTGAACAAGGCGGATAATCAGGGCCTCACGGCTCTAATGCATGCGGTCTCGACAGGCAATGACGCCTGTATCGAGGTATTGATACAAGGCGGCGCCAATGTGAATGCGGTTGATAGCACTGGCGCCACAGCTTTGATTAAGGCTGCGCTCCACGGGAACTATAGCTGTGTTAAACTACTGCTTGGCGCAGGCGCCGATGTGAACATGTGTAACGTGAAGCGCAGGGCCAGTGTAGGCGACATTGCCCTGTTTAATGCATCAACATCTGGTCGACGTGAAAGTGTGAACGCCTTGATGAAAGCGGGAGCCGATGTGAACATTCAGGATGCGGACGGGTTCACAGCCTTAATGAGAGCAGCTGGGTATGGACATTATGAATGCGTAGAATTGCTGATTAAAACAGGAGCGGATGTGGACACCAAAACGAATGAAGGGTTCACAGCCTTAATGTCTGCCGTTTGGAACGATCATTCACAATGCCAGGAAAACATGACAAGAATGGGTCTTATCTACGACTGCGAAGGACACAGCCACGAAAAATGCGTCGACATGCTCATCAAAGCAGGAGCTGATGTGACTTCACGTCACCAAAATGGAAGTTCTGCAGTTCTGGCTGCAGTGGAAAGTAACTATTACGAATGCGTAAGGTTGCTGATCAAGGCTGGGGCTGATGTGAACGAGCTATATTCCGGAGAGACTTTGCTGTTCAAGGCAGCTTTTCAATGCAATTTTAAAAGCTTAAATCTTCTGCTGGATGAAGGAGCTGATGTCAATCGCGCCAGGAGAGATGGAATGACGCCGTTGATGGCGGTGGTGAAAGTAAATCACGAGAAGTGTGAACAGCTGGCGAAATCCATGGGCATCGCGTTCACACCGGATGATCACAGCCACGAGAAATGCGTGGAACTCCTGATCAAAGCGGGAGCTGATGTGAACGCACAAACCGAGGACAGTGACACAGCCTTGATGGAAGCGGTGGAGCAGGGTCACCACACATGTGTGAACATGCTGATCGCAGCAGGAGCTGATGTGAACAAGACTTATTCCAATGGTTTCACAGCCTTGAGAAGAGCAGCCTTGTTCAGCGATTTCCAAAGTGTGGATCTTCTGGTGAAAGCGGGAGCTGATGTGAACAATGCTGGTGAAACGGGGAATACCGCCTTGATAGCAGCAGTGATGATCAACCATGATGAAAAGTGTGAGCAGCTGGCCCAGGCTTTCGGAATTCCTTTTGTACCAGAGAAACATTGTCATGACAAATGCGTAGAGCTGCTCATCAAAGCAGGAGCTGATGTGAACCAGTCGTGCCAACCTTTTGCCACTCCTCTACTGTGTGCGGTTGAAAACGGATTGATCAAGAGCTCCAAGAAGTTGATAGAGGCGGGGGCTGATGTGAATATCCCTGGAGTCAACCGGACCACCGCCGTGATTGAAGCAGCGAAGCGCGGTTGCGTTACACTTATAGAATCTTTTCTGGGCTCGGGAGCAGGTGTGAATACGACAGACCACGCAGGAAAAACTGCACTGATGTGGGCCGCGGAGAAAGGTCACGACGAATGCGTGAACTTATTTATAGAAGCAGGAGCCGATGTGAACATGCGTGACAATGCCGGAGTGACAGCCATGAAAGTAGCCAGGGCAGGCGACCATGATGGCTGCGTCGAATCGCTGATAAAAGCAGGCGCCGAGGAATAAATCAATGGGGCGCCATTCTATTTGACAATTCTTTTGCGGAAACTGCATGAAAATGAAGAAATTTTAGCCGGGGCTGCGCACCCCCCCCCCCGCTTCCCCCTGGACCCGCCAATGTAATTGATAAATATAATGGTTATTCACACTGACTAATACAATAATAAATGATTAACACGAACTTGTAGTTCATATCTAAGTTTGCCTTATCGAATACTGTATTAGTCACTGTGCCACGAAATGTATTATTTTGTGAATAGAGTTCAAAGCGTTAATGTAATGCAAGTAATTAATCTCCCTGAATAGTAGCGGTAAACCACTGTAACATTTTATCATGCTTCATTTCCATTCATGGTGAATCAGAAATGAACACCGGTATTAACACCTCGAGATACAAAAAATATACAAGGCAGCTTAAACCTGCTGGCACAAGCTACGGAAGGACGAAGATTATCCCATTAACACTGGGGATTTGAATGAGATGTCATAACCTGTTAGCATGTTGGCACAGATGTTTACATATCACGTAATGTAAAAGGCTGAGTCACCGTTTCGAGCTGAGCTTACAGTTTATAGTTTCCATTGTTGCATTGTTAATTAACATATCCTGCCGTGTTCAATAGGCGACGCCCTCGAAGAATAGCAGATTATAAAAGGACATGTCATTACCGATTAAAACACGTTTTTTACTCATTTTAAAACGAAATTCATTTTGAAGTAAAATACGCTTATGTTTTCTCACCGTTTTACATTATGACTTTGAAATTGCAATTTAAAAGAGAAATTCGAAATTAGTTAGAGTCAGAGTCTAGAGTTTAGAGGCATGCTTGTAGCTCTGAATTCAGTTGTGAAAAATGTAGAAATAAATGCATGAAAACCTTGTTTAATTATCCTCAATATTCCATGTATTGAATCAATAAACTTCATGAAAGAAATACCAAAGAAGTTTTTTTTTTAAAAAAGTATCAAAATCCTTGAAAAGACAGAATTGCGTGTGGGGCTGAGTTAGCTTCATACTTGTCGGACTGCCAGCCTTCACTCACAAAGATCAAGGAAATGAACTGTTTAAAAAAGCCACATGGCCTTATGTAACAGTTCACAGTGGCGGATCTAAAGGGAGCGGCAGGGATGTCCCGGGTCCAATTTCTTTGATTTTCATGCAGTTTTGGGGAAAATTGGCCAAATAATAGGTTGGCGCCTCTACCTTGGCAGTTGATGCCCGCCCTCCATTTGGGAAATTCTGGATCCGCATATCCTTGACCTTCACGGATGAAGACTGGCAGTCCGACTATACCATTGTACGAAGCATCATTAAATTTTACACAAATTTTATTCAATAAATTCAATGATTCGAAATTCTACGACATTCATTTAAAATAAGGCTCTCAAATTGCTGAATCACCCTCTCCAGTTGAACAGCTGTGCGCGTTAGAGTTTACTACTTTTGGAAGTCCACTACATGCAGTTACACAAGCTCCTGTCTTGTTCAATACGCTCGCACATCGGTTCATTGACAGCAAAAATCAATATTTCAGACTTTGTTCATCAGAGACATTCACATCTGCTCCCTCTTTGGCAATGCTTCTGTATCTTCGTGTATGAAGGAATAAACAATGAATTAATAGGTAATATAATTTACATAATTGAACAGCCAAGTTGGGAATTATACCTTACACTAGTGAAACTTAAACGTTTCTAAAACTGCATGATGCTGTTTTCCATACCTGTCACCGGACTAAAAACACAATTTAAATTTTTCTCAATGAATAGTGCAAAATTCTTCTTCCTTCCAAATAAAACTGTAATAGCAGTGACGGTGTTGATTGTTAAACACAAATATTATCTAGATGCGGGTCCGTATCACTGATATTCTGATTGGTCTAAATCAATCACGTGACTGGTCAATAACGTGTGTTATCGACCAGTTGAACTTTGTTATGGACCAGGACATTGCCTAGATAAAATAGCAAATATTAATTGCTTATTAACGGTCTGTATCAATGAATTATTGACGGTGTTGATTGTTAAACACAATTAAAATTAAAGATGATACATATTAGTTTGCACAAAATGTTGAAAGAAAGTTTGTCTTTTTAGCTACTGTAGATGTTTTAAGTCTCGTTCACGCTTAGGAACCATTCACACCGGCCGAAGACGGAAGTCAAAGAAAAAATTTTCTTTCATGTTTTATTTTTTTCGTTTGTATTTTAAAATCTTTTACGCTTTTTCTTGGTGTAAAAAGGCCCTCAGACTCAAGGCCTGTTCACACCGAGCGTCACAACGTAACATTGACGTGCAGCACCTTTGATCTTTTTGATGGGCACTGTTATGAACAGAATGGGTTGCATAGTCATTTGCCCGTCAATGTAGCGTTTTTTACGTTGACGGTAACTATGACGCTCAGTGTGAACAAGGCTTAACACACAGCCGTTCTTCTTCTCGAAAGTGTTCGTTATCTTTTTTCATTTTCACGCAATGTTTACCGTAACGGTTTTCATCCTTACACAGTGTGAACAAGTCTTTACTCTGTAGGCTTCCTTCTCCCAAATTGTCCAAACTCGATGAAAAAATTACCGTTTAAAAATAAATGGAGCAACCTTGTCATATGTATTACCAAATTGCATCCGCCACTGCCAAAGCAATAAAGGTAAAATATTTCAAGTCAAAATGTTCAAACAATAAGGCAAAAATAGAAGAGTTAGTACACAATGTGCGAAAATATACAATGTCAAAATGTGTAAACCAATTATGTAAGACAAGAGGAAGTTACGCAAAGACAATCTCTTTTTTGTAAACAACAGTTACGAAGTTCACATTTCGCGAATCTCCTCTTTCAATGGACAAACAGTTTATTATTATGTAATTTCGTGCAGAGGGGCTAACCTTCATCTAATCAATAACTCCCTGAAGAGAGACCAAAAAAAAAAAAAAAAAGATTTTGAATTTTAATAAGTAGCAGCGGAATGAACTTGCAATTCCACAGGCCTTTCCGTTCAAGATCCAATTATCCAATAAATCATTGATATTTTTTATTTATTTGAGAACACTTGTCTTTTGTTCTTTATGTTGTAGTACATTTTACTGCATTAAAATACGTTTTAACATTTAATAAGAAATATTTCTTTGTTGGACCAACGCATAAAATTTTTTGAATTTTTGTTTTCACATGTCAGTTGGATGATTGGTACATTGAAAATCATCATCGAAATTTAAAGACTGGATCTTCGGTATTTTGTGGCCGATCTGTTATCTTGTTGCACAGCTGCAGGTGATCGAAGCTTTAATTCATGTATTTAAACAGCTTTGTCCGAGCGGCTTTGTGTGCACACGCGATCTGCACTCCCGCTGACCTTGCACGGTAATTAACCATGCATTGTTAATCCAACACGCACAGCACAGACGCACACACACACGCGCGCGCTCGCTGTCACGTGATCAATAACGCGACGCAGCTGTTACTATTGACAGTAACTCTAGTACAAAGGTTAGATCCCCAGGAGGGTTTATCGATCAGTACTAAGTTTCCATATGCATGAATAAACACAACCATGTCGTTAATACCATACGCACACATTTACCTGCGATATTAAACACCAAGGGAAACAGCTGTCAAACAGACGCAACATTACGAAGATAACTGAAAAACGGACTTGCCGACACGTTCAGTTCAGTTTTGTTTCGAAAAGGATGCAGTGATAATTCAACGGTCTGTTGCAATTTCGGATGAACATTCATAGAAAATAATTCCAATTGAAAAGCTACTCGCAAGTATTGTTTCAAACTATTGTATATTTGTGGCTCTCCACAGTTTACGTGTACAACATTTTGGCTGAAAATTATTATGCAACTTTTTGGTTTATCTTATGTGAAATTCGTGTGGAACTTTTTGGCTTATGTAAAATTGGTGTGCAGTGGACCGTTCACGCCTCTGCCTCTGCATCTGCTGACCACTTACGCATCTTCAGTCTGAAGTTGACCACAAGTGTGTACGGATGAAAGATTATGCGCTCATTGTCAGAATAAATATTGGAGCAGTATTTTTGTGCAGATGCGGATTTCTTTAGTTCTTGAACTGGATACCTTCAACAGTTTTGTTTCGAAAAGGAACCGGTGATAATTCAATCAGAATTCTGTACATTCAACGGCAATTGAACTTGGGAAAAACAAAGGTGAGAAAACGGAGGCGCTGTGTGTAACGTGCAACTGAAACCCGTTTGAAAAAATCTGCGTATGCGGTGTGCGAAAACCTTTCTTGTTCGTTAAGATCAAGAAAAACAATGGAGGGAACCTGCAATCAATGTGCCTTCCCTATTCAAAATCCAGATTCTGCAGGGTACACCAAAGGAGTTACGCCCTTAATTCACGCGTCGTGGAAGGGCTACGATCAATGTGTGAAGGAGCTGATATTATCGGGAGCCGATGTGAATCAGGCTGATATTGATGGCAGGACTCCTGTAATGTTTGCGACCATCGGAGGTCATAAGGCTTGTCTTGTGGAACTGATTAGTTCCGGAGCGGATGTGAACATATGTGATAAAAATGGCCGTAGTGTCTTAATTAAATTAGTTTCGTGTTCACGGAACGAACAGACAGAAGAGAGTGAATATCAAAGTGAAATTATGCATTATATCCGATTGTTGATAAAAGCAGGAGCTGATGTGAACATACAAGATAAAGATGGAAACACTGCATTAATGAAAGCATCAACAAATGGCTATGAGGAGTTGGTGAAATTATTACTTGAATCTGGAGCTGATGTGAATACTGCATCTAAGAAGGGATTCACATCTCTCATGTATGCTTCCTGGCACGGTCGTACTGCCTGTCTAGATGCTTTGCTGTGTGTAGGAGCTGATGTGAACAGTAAATCACACAAAGGTTTCACTGCTCTGATATTTGCATCAGTCTATGGACACGATACATGTGTGAAACGGCTCCTAGAAGCGGGTGCTAATGTGAATGCGACATGTGACGACGGAAAAACTTCGTTGATATGGGCAGTTGGTAATGGACACACTGCGTGTATTAAGTTGTTGTTAGCCGCGGGAGCTAATGTGAATGCTACAACGAAGACGGGATTCACTGGCCTTATGATTTCATCAACTCATGGCCATTACGACTGTGTTAAACTGTTGATTGAAGCAGGAGCTGATGTGAACATCACGAACGAAAGCGGTTCCTCAGCACTGATCTATGCAGCCTGCAACGGTTACAAACAATGTGTGAAGAAACTGATAGAAGCAGGTGCCGAAGTGAACACTGCTAACATTAATGATACCACCGCCTTAATTTGTGCTGCTTTAAATGGAAATGAATGTTGTGTGAACGATCTGCTAGCGGCAGGAGCTGATGTGAACACGATTGACGAAGATGGTAACACAGCTCTAATTAGAGCTGCTAGAAATGGGTACGAGCGTTGTGTGAAGAAACTCATAGCAGCGGGAGCTGATGTGAACATAATAAACAAAAATGGTGCCACGGCTTTAATTGCGGCTGCAGTTATAAAAAATATCCAGTCCATTAGACACTTGCTCAAAGCAAAGGCTGAGATAAACAGGAGACGAAACAATGAGCAAAATGTAGATGAGGACGAAAAATTCACACCCGATGACGAAGATGTCGTTATGACGTTATTTGCTGCAGGTGAAACACTCGTTGCCATGGATACTGATAAGATACCATATTTTCGGGAGGACGGTAAAGAGAAAACCCAATTGTCACACTTCTGCAGGGAGACAATTAGAAATCACATGCTGCAGATGAGTCCTCATCAACATCTGTTCGATAGAATTCCGAGCCTTGGTCTTCCATCTGTGCTATCAAGATATCTTCTGTACTATGTATCATTGGATATGGAAAATTGATAAAGGAAACTTGTTAATGTTTTAATGTGCATTTTAGCGTCAGACTATGCAGTTTTAATTTTAAGATTTTGTTGTAAACTATATTCTGTAAAATAAATTACGAAATAATATTTTGTTAGTAACAACAATTTTTATTTTAGAAATGCACAGAGAGAAAGCTAAAAGTAAAGTGTACTACAGAAAATGTTTGTCATTCTCTGTCCTATTGTGTAAACTATTTCTTTTGAAAACCCTTTATGTAGTTTCCCTGAAATACTTTTATTTCAAGTCAAAAATAAGTTAAGCCATGCGGTTCACGTAAGGGCAACAAGTTCACGACAATTTGACTTTTTAGAATTTATAGCAATTTGATTTTTCAGCAGAAGCCAATTAATTAAACTGTTGTTAACAGTTTTATCAGAAACGTTCGTTCATTGCATGGAAAAAGAGAGAACTCATTCGAGTTTTCCCTTAATGGTAGGTTAGGTCATTTAACAAATTTGTCAAATTAGGTAAATGCAATTCAAACTGATGGCAGTCAATAATGATAATCAATCCAAATGGGCAATGGTAAATTCACTATGGCTAGTTTTTTTTACCATTTATTACTAGCCATAGTGAATTTACAATTGCCCATTTGGGTTGATTATCATTATTTACTGCCGCCGGTTTGAATTGCATTTACCTAATTTGACAAACTTGTTAAATGACCTAACCTACCATTAAGGGAAAACTCGATTATCATTGTCAAGTTGTTTTGGGCTGACACCTTAAATCTCTTTGAGAATTCAGGATAAGCAGCTTAGATGAAAAAAAAATGCTTTATTCCAATTCATACTTTTAATTATACTATATTCAAAGAGTAATTTCTTTTTTTTGTCAAAATAGTTACCAAATACAGAAATGGAGCAGTGTACAAAATGATTAAAAGAACAAATAAAAAATTAACACAAATGAAAAAATTACATGTGTAATACGAATCACCTGTAAAAAAGAAACGCTTCCTCTTCCGCAATAAAAGAGCCTTTTGCTCAAATCCCAAAAAGTTGTTTTGGGCAAGGTGATACCAGGGTTTGAATCAGATCAAAGTTGAGAAAATAAACCCGTTTAAATAACAGTCGTCTTCTTAGATTTTGAACGGTTTACTGTTTTCTAGCATAGGACACTGTGAATTTAGTACTTAAAAAGAAATATGAACATTAAAAATAATAAAATTGAAAAAAAAAGTTATGCATTTCATATGGTTTGTTACAGTATGGCAATCCATCACATTGCTGTGTGTCCTATTTTTGTTGAAATGTGTGCCATAAGTTGAACGACTGATCTCCTGAGAAACGATTGATCTACATCTGACATTTCACAACTCGTTGAAAGATTTAGACCCGCCTCAACAATGGAAGGGATTTGCAACCAATGTGCCTTTCCAGTTCAAGATCCAAAGTCCATAGAATACTCCCTTGGAGCTACACCCCTGATGCATGCAGCATGGAAGGGTTATGATCAGTGTGTGAATGAGCTGTTAGCAGCAGGAGCTGATGTGAATCAGGCTGATAATGATGGAGACACCCCACTGATGTGGGCCGCAATAGGAGGACAAAAAGAATGTTTACTGGAATTGATTAAATCAGGAGCCGATGTTAATATTAGAAACAATAATGGGAAGACGGCAATAACGCACTACAACGCGCTCAGATATCCATCGTGTATTATTGAACTTATCAAAGCGGGAGCTGATGTGAATTCTATGGTCAGTACGGGGTGCACACTGGTTGGGTTTGCTGCAAAATGTGGAAATTCTTCTTTTCTCCAGGAACTCTTAGAATTGGGAGCTGATGTGAACATACTAGCAGAAAACAGATACGCCCCGCTAATACTTTGTGTGATAATGAGGTATCACATCGACTGTCTTGATCTGTTAATAGCTGCAGGAGCTGATGTGAATGTAACAGACCATAGAGGATCTTCAGCTCTTGTTTTTTTGTCAGCACTTCGGGATAGTGAAGCGGGTATTAAGAGCTTGGTAGAAGCAGGAGCTGATGTGAACCATGCAAACGTGTACTGCGATACTGCTCTTATTAATGCTTCCGTGGTGGGAAACGTTACACATATTAGGTATTTGCTGATGAAGAATGCACAGATAAACAGAAAAGGTGCAAATGGCAAAAACGCACTCCAAAAGCACTTACTGAGAGCAAGTCTACATGCACACGTGGATGTTCCCTTGATCTTACATGCTGCTGGTGAAAGATACGATGATGAAGACTTTGAAATGTTCCCAGATATTTTAAAAGAGCAATGCGTTCAATCTCAGCTGAAACACATCTGCAGAGAAGCGATCAGAAAATATCTGCTATATCTAGATCTGCATCAACATCTGTTTTACAGAGTTGAACAGCTTGGACTCCCATCTATTCTAGTGCGATACCTGCTTTACAATAGGTCTCTGGACAATGACGACGACCACAACGTTATCGATTAAGATAAACGCAATGAAAAGAAGACGTTTGAGAATGAAATCCAGAGATGTTCTTCAACTATATGTTTGGCAGAGACCACACCTAAACCATGTGCTTTTGTCCAATCAACAGGGTAAAGTTCGAATCAACACTGAGTGAACATATAACGAATTATTTAACAAAACATAACCGAATTCAATCACAGCTGCAGACAAGCCGTCAGAAATGATGCCATTCGCACCAAAATCTGTTAGGTAAAATTCCTCAGCTCGGACTAGTGCACTACCTGCTTTACGACTTGTCTTTGGGCTCAGTCTCTCTTGATGAGAGTTTAGATTAATTACACCGCTTGCAACGACTAAAAGAATGCAAAGAATCTGCTCGTTGTAAATCCGTGGCTGCTCGTTGTAACCGAACTATCAACGGTACAAAGAAATCTGTTCGTTGTTGCCAGATCCTTGTAAGTTACTAACTGAACTCGTTGTAACGGGAACCCAATAAAAAAGCATAGTACTCTTCGTCTGCATTTGTATCCCAGTTAAAGGTGACATGTACACTAATAAATTTTCACATACTTTTTCAGTCAATTGTAACAAAACCAAAGAATTGAATACGGAGACAGCAAACAGCACAATCCACGTAGAATACATTTTGTATTGTTTACCCGTTGAAAAATACAACTGATCTAGCTGCAGTGAAATCATTGTCAAGTTATCTCTTTTGATATAATGTGCGGTGAGGTAAAAAAATTATTTATTTGTGTGAATATACTTTGTTCAGAATTTACTGATAATTGCGATATAATGAGTATAAAGTCTTGGATGCACAACACACAACACAACAGTATCTAAAAGTTCGGTTACAATAAGCAATTTTCTTCACGCCATTGCATTCGTTTTAAGCGGGATTAATTTCGTATAGCCCGAGTTCGTCTGTTTCTGTACCTTGTGTCTGAATCAAATATTGACAAGCACATCGACTCGTCTTCCTTATTCCGGTAAAACTCATCATTTATTTGTGTTACAGAATTAGTTGAGGGATACATTTTTAATGTATGTCATCACACTCAGTCCTGGGATGGTTTCGCCTGAGAAAAACTTCATTGCCACTTCCTATGGTGTTGTTTACATATTACATTGAATAGCTCAAAGGTGCCGCCCCCATTGATGGAAAATGTAGAGGAGACAAAACGCATTGGCAGATTCGAGGGGGGGGGGGCGGCGTTAGGGACGTGCGCCCTTTGGGTCCAATTTTTTTCATTTGCATGCAGTTTTGGGGGGGGGGGAAGTGCCAAAATAATAGGTTGGCGCCCCCACCTTTACGGTTGGTGGGAAATCTGAAACGAATCGCACAGAACATAGAAAAATACAATTTTCATTTTATTTGCATGTCAAAAATACTGCGTTGCATACAGAAAGCCTAACCACCAGAAGATTGATACACCTACACAAAGTAGTTCCAATGAGGGGATGGTAACTTTAGGAAGAGTTG
>JBCAUG010226935.1:0-18861 GCA_038406175.1 Haplosyllis leylae | reverse complement strand
CTCAGGTCCAGCTGGGGGGGTACTCAGGTCCAGCCGGGGGGGGGGGTAACTCAGGTCCAGCCGGGGGGGGTACTCAGTCCCAGGGGGGTACTCAGTCCAGGGGGGGTACTCGGTCCCAGGGGGGTACTCAGTCCTGGGGGGATACTCGGTCCCGGGGGGTACTCAGTCCTGGGGGGTACTCGGTCCCGGGGGGTATTCGGTTGAGTACCCCCCCTGAAAAAATTTTGAAAATTTTTTTTTTTTGAAATTTTTTTTTTTGAAAAATTTTTTTTTTTTTTTGAAATTTTTTTTTTTTTGAAAATTTTTTTTTTTGAAAATTTTTTTTTTTTTTTTGAAATTTTTTTTTTAGGGACATGAATCCCCAGAGATAGGTTGGCTATGCAGCGGGCGGTATGCCTCTTGCGTTCACGCAGGAGGACTTTCTTGTTTATTAATTTTTAAAATTACATTTGAATAAATATTAAACTCAGCCAGTAATTAACCAGCACACTAGATTTGCACTGCAGCAAAATAGCTGCTTTAACTGTCCAAATATTATAAAAGACCCAAAACATTTACTCCTTATCCAATGTGAAAAGGGCTACTGGTCAAAATAAGTTTTGGGTCATGGACATTGTTTTCGATCATCGGATGCAGGTCGTATTCAGATGGGGATGCTGACCCAGTGCCTAGTGCAAAATCTTCTGACCCGATGATCATAAACATTAAATAGAGCAAATCAGTTTTTCCATGGCAAATTTTTCATATTATTTTCATATTGCAAAGACACAAATTATTAGTATAAGGTAAGGAATAAATGAAAAAGTAACCGAAACTAAACACTCACAAACCCCAATAAATATTTATTTCACAATTAAAACAACAGCATCAATACATATTTCATGTTTATGGTCAAGATTTTGGACAAAGCACCAGGTCAGCATCCTCATCTGAATACGACCTGTGAGAACCTTATGCCCACAATAATTCTCTAGTTGCATCTATTGCAATGACAAAACAATCTAAAATCCTGTCTAAAACTAGGATTAAATCATATTCACGTCCAAAAAGGGCATTGAACAATATATCCACAAAAGTTAACATTTGTTCACTATCTGAGAAAATTCATCCTAAACAGAGTTAAACACAGTCACCGCAAAACTTCATGTTGAAAATAACAATGGTAATCAAGATCATGAAGACACCGTTTGAATACCACACAATGTTTTCAAAATGTCAATGGAAAACAACAGCTTGCCTCGAAAAAAACTTCAATTGAAAGTTATTGACAAAGCATTTCTAATTAATCGTCATTAGGGAGGAAATATGTCATAATTACTTTGAGCAAAGAGAATTGCACTGCACATTAAAGGAGTGAAATTGTTTTCTTAGGCCTTCAGCGGATAATGAAACATCTTAAAAGTTTCTCAAACTTTCGTAATTAACGTCAAAAGTTACTGGAAATCGTGTCTCCAGAGGTCAGACTGGTGACAGTAAACAGTTCGCCTTCAAAATGCGCAGTCATAAAAGTGTTCTATCAAGGCAGCGTCTCTGATGAATGCAAGTAACAGGTTACTACTTTCTATGAGGGTGTCCTCATGGGATGTCAGTGATACAGGAATAGGACCAAACGGTAACCTTCCGGTTTTCAGCATATCCGCACGCTTAATACAAGGATCTCCATGGGTTTTGGGCAAGGGAGTAAAGTCGGGACTCAAAACCAAAGTCAAAGTTTTAGCTGAGACGTCTCAATTGATGACATGAAAATGTAAAGTACATGCCATATTTTTACATAAACATGGTACGTTTTGCAGATCAGAAAACACACAATAGTTTTGTTGGAAATAACCATAAGGCCATAAAGAATGTCTCAGTCAATGTTAAGTTGCACAATTGCAAGATTCTGTCTATTTGTCGCTCTTCACATGTCAGTTTAATTACATGCAGTTATTTTGCATTAAAATGGTAAATTCAAATTATGTCAAGTACTTCACGAGAAGTTTCAGTTAGATTGGGTAGAATCCAAATTTTTGGTAAGAGATTTCTCCTACCAATCCAAAGCTTAGCATCACAGTTGGTGTGTGGAGACACTACCCGTGTGTTTACACCAATGAAAATTCGTGTCACACAGTGTGAATATTACTTTGCTCATATCACTGAAACTGTAAATTTCACACACTACAAAATTCTATGGAATGAGGAACATTTTAATATACGCAAATGGTACAATTGGATCCATTGTTTCAAACTTAATGTGGTTTTAATTAACAGGATCAGCGTTTGGCATAAATTGTCTCTGATTGTCTCTTCTTCAATCGAGAATTAGAAGATTTCACCTTGTTCATGGATATACTTGTACCTCACAGATTTATATCTCAACCTCTCAAACATCAATTTGTCACTTACCTCAGTACATTGACACCAATTCCTCTCTGCATTAACTAAGGGAACACAGCCCAATTGTGGTCCCATAGCTTTTGTCAACCCAGTTTGCTAGCAGCGATTTGAATCACATTTCAAGAATCCCGTATCGATATTCTACCCACATGAAAAAAGCCTTAACAAGGTTTCACCAAACAAAAAAAACTCGTATTAACATTAGGAGTCGTACCGATCGTGGCTCCCCTTCCTTCCTGATCATTCAAAACGAGCCCTTAGCTGAAGAGAGTGATGGCAGGTCAGGTGGCTCACGGTGGCGGGTAAGATGGGTCAGGTGGCTCAAGGTCCTGGGTCATGGTGGGTCAAGTGGATCATGGTTGGGGGGATGGCTCAGGTAGCTCATAGTCCCGGGGGGCAGATGTAGGTCAGGTGGCTCATGGTCGGAAGATCAGGTGGCTTGTGGTCTGGGGAAGGGTCAGGGCACTACATGACTTAGCTCCTCACTCTACCTCCTCCTAGGGATAGACAGAGAGAAAAGGTGAGAACATTACCTTCCCTTAAACTACGTACGTTGTCTGTAACAACACCATGACTACAATTCCTCATTGATTTTTCTAATGTGAATGTTTAACAAAGCGAGAAAGTATGAGATTTGCAGGTTGGTGGGAACAATGTCGTAGATCTGATACGCAATTCTAGCAATGATCCGGGCATTGTTATCTTTCCACGGGGAAAACTTTATCCATGCTTCAAGAACTTCCTGAGAACCTTCAATATACAAGTTGCAGATTGTGTGGAAGTTGTGATAATGCCATGTATGGGTTTAGACTCACTACAATATCAATTCGGTGTTGTAGCTCTGCTGGATTAAGAATAGTCGCAAAGCAACATCATAAAACTTGACTAAATGGATTTGTCATGGTTGTTGGTGCATGCTGACGAAACAGTTGTTGATATTTTGACTTATCTCCTCCTCGTGATTATACATTCTCGTTTCTCAAACTGGATGTCAATGTTGTCATTGTCAGACTTTAATTACTAAACACGTAGCTCACAGCTCTTGCCTAACATCTCTGCTGATAGTTGCCACAGCCTGCCCTCCAGCTATCAATTAGAGTCGATCAACTAGAAGCGTGGTGATAAACTACAAACACTATTACACAGCTTTTGGATGGTCCTAGATTTAGAAATTATTGGAATTCAGTAGAACAGGAAAGGGTGGAATTTCAATTTCCAGCAGCCCACCAATCGTTAAGATGGTCACTGTTACTGATGGGAAAGTGTTGTCTTGATTTAAACTCATCATTTCAAATAACTGTCCTCTTTTCCTGATAGGCATAGTGGTAGATCCAAATATTTGGTTTTGTCGTGCACAGACAGTCGGATGCCAATCTATCTTGAGCTCATTGAACAAAGCTTTTGAGACATGCCACAGTTAAAAAAAATGTCTCTCGGGGCCCAAGGAGAGTTAATTATTGCAGAACCCTGCAGCTGTTAATTAAGTTCAATTAGTCAATCCGTCTGAGTGAGCAAACACCAATTAAACCACTAACTTTTAATCAACTTCAATTTCTTAATTTCCCCCGATGTAATTGTAATCACTTTTGTTTTTTTTAACTTTCTGCGGTATAAATTACTCTTTCCTGTGTCTTTAAGTTTTGGAAATTTGCAGGATGCAGTGTTGCAGTTTTGGAGATAGATGCGGAAAGGTTTTTACCAACTATGTAAAACCTAGCTTGTGAAAACTATGGAGTCGTTAATTTGAGTATTTTTACGGTAAAGGTCACCGTTGATTGTATTACACATCTGTGTCCTTTCTGGTGGGCTCATGTCCCACAGATGTCTCTGATACTGTCTACTCTCCTCATAATTTCACAGCATCTTCTCTGACTATAACGGACACAAACAACACCTGAGGTTCTGAGCCTTTTAGTTAAGTAACACAGTAGTTCACCATGTAGGTATAAATTCATACAACTTTGAAAAGACTTTTAAAATTGAAAGAAAAAATATATATCCTAAGTTTACAATAATAAGGTTGATATCATGGACCTTAACAACAATGCGCCTTTTTAAAGAATCAACTCAACAGGGCAACAATAGAAATGAACGATATTGGAAAATATCTGACAAAGGAACCAGCAATTTCTTGGAAATTTATTTCTGTAAAGAAATTCCATCAGTACGACATATTTTTCTGTCTTTCCTGGTGGGAAAAGTCACAGAGATAATTGGCATTCTGTGTGACGACTTTGGTCAAATTGTTTCAAAAGAGCCTTCCCTTATCAAACGAAGGTCAATGCCTGAGATGAATGAGTAATGCTTTATTTGACAGGCTGCAAAATAGTATTTGCACCCTTTTATAGGTGGTTTATATACATTAGGCAACCAAGGAGAGTCTGTAACCTGAATTTCATCGGATATTGACTTAAGCCGAGAAAAGTTCCACGTTCAGAACGCCTCATCTGGTGACAAGTCACGAACAATTTTCTGCTCCGTCAGATAATCAGAAACGAACAACTTCCACACTATGATACAGTCAAAAGTTGTTACCTTGTAATTTCCTTGTCGTACGATACGTACAAAGCACTACGGAAAGTTGATAATGATTCCACCCACCGACCGTTGTGATGTGACAGGTTATTTCACACTGGAGGCCCCTCCTCACCCCCAGGAGTACAGAACACGCAGAATCTGTTAAGGTTTCTCATAAATCAATTTGCCCTCACAGTCGTCTCTCCGTTGCTACGTGGTAATTGTAAACCTATGTACCAGGAATACGTAAATATGGTTTCAGGTACAATTTACCGTAGGCGCAGATTATATGCGTGAAGATTACTGGCTGTTTCCCAGTCACAAATGTTTAGGGTATTTTGGCAGCCAAAGTTGTAGTAAAACATTTTTACGTAATACTCCCAAGAAAGCTCTGAGCAAATGGAAGGTTACCAAATATATTACACTTAAAACGAATCTAAAAGCACCATCATAAAAATGGAACAAACATTTGGGGAAATATCTTCTCTGGAGCCAACATGAAATCAGCAAACGTCATGAGGAGGAAGGGATTTCCTAGGCTACGGAATTGTTTAATATTTCAACTTTGAATGCCGCACATGAACACCAATTCGACTGTCGCAGGAATATGCAAAGTCTTCCAAAACACATGAACACATAATATCACTTATCAAGGAATATGAGTTTGCGTTACCTTTATGTTTTTCTAGAAAACAAAAAATTCCTTTGCACAGACACTGAAAGTACGATTTTCGCATCACTCATTTACTGGGCTGTACCTTCATGTAATGACCGCGGTGTTTCATTTCACCCTGCAGGAAGTTCAACAAATTCGGCAATTTGGGAGGATTTCAGTAAATACTGAGTATTAGTATGGGCGTCTATGAGAATTTTTTATATATTTTAAAGTCTACAGAAAAAGTTATATTTGCAGCAAACTTCTTTGTATACAATTGTAGATAATATTAAGGACATCTGAGCTACATTGTGAATTTTCAAGATTTGTTTCTTATTTTGGGTATATAGTGATTCTAATTTTTAGTACCATTTTGATACATTTTACAAATCAAAAAGTTGAAAAGTCTCAATGAAGCTTGGATCTCCTTAATAATATCTACAATTGTATACGAAAAGTTCAATGCAAATATTTCAACATTTCCTGTAGACTTCAAGATATAAAAAAAAATTGTCTTAGACACCCATAGTGATACTGAAGAAAGAATTTACTGAAATCCACGCAAGTTGCCGAATTTATTGAACTTCCTGCGGGGTGCATTTGTAATTGAAAGTGACAGAGTAGTGAACCTGCTCAACAAACGTGTTACATTTCAGAGCCACACGTCCAAAGTTTAGAAAAGCATCTCAGCGGTTTTCTCACTTTCTACGCAAATAACAAACCCGAGCTGCCAGGTAATAATTAAGATTACAAACGAAAACAACTCTGGTCTTTTCGCTCGATCAGCCTCCCAAACCCTGAAAAAGTCTCCAACTATAGAAAATACAGAATAAAACAGGATACGCTTAACATTGCTCGAAATAACAGATTTGGTTCACAGTACAAAAGGATGCAGCTTGGTTTGCCACTGGTTTTGTATTGAAATTGTCGCTTCAATCTTGATTCAATGGGTGATAAATTTTCTTCATTGAGAAAAACCTTTATGTTCAGACACTTTTAACTATCAGCAAAGAAATATATTGACTGGTGTGATGAAATGTACATCTTTCGAGTTTTTTTTCCGGGGAACGATTGAGTAATGTGTTACGTGAGCTTATTGAAGGCGACATGAAATGATCCTGAAATTTTTGATAGAATTCCCTTCTCAAAGAAGCAGTAATGGACACGTTGTTGGAAGACAACTAGATAGAACTATCTGAACTTTTCCAGAGGGGATTACGTCTGTGGTTATGGTCATATGTTACATTCTCGGCACTAGTCTGTGCGAAATAAAGGCATTTAGTGTATTTATGTAACATATAAAGTTCAGAAATTTCCCGATGGTGGAGACGACCCTTTGAATTAAAGTAACAGAGAAAAACACGGAAATGTCAGACAAATTAGACCATCGTGGCTATTCTGACACCATGGCCAGACAAACCAAAGAAAACGGATATTTCATTAGTGGCATTTCCAGGACACATAATTCGACCCTTTCCTCTTTGAAGATTTCTCTGTCCAGTTAGATGCACCAAAAACCCGATATTTCTCGAGCTGTGATCTATATGAAGCATCTCTTTATTTATTTGAAGCGTGTCCACGGTTTAAATCACATTCTCCAGTTTTCAATTATTTCTCAATTTGAAATGGTAAAAGTCGATTGTTGTGATACCGTGATAAAAAAATTAAAACTTGGAAATGATTTTCAGATTTTAATTTTGAAGGAAGAAATAAAATCACTTCATTTATTTTCAACAAAGAATTAATTCCACAACCTCTTGAATTAATCCATTCTCAATTAGATTTTGAAAAAGTTATTGCGTGATATTTCTACTTAACCAGAAATATTTCAATCCATATCATCTTTGGAAACAATACAATAATATTTCCATAGAATTACCGCCCTTACAATCATTTCTTCTAAAGAAGGATCTTTTCAAATTGAACTAGTGGCGTAGAATAATAAAAACACCATCCAGTCTTTCGTCTTCAATCTTATTCTGCCAGATCTGACAGACCTGGCAAGTATGTGTTAAAAGTTCACGGTAAATTTTAACATCTACTAAAAGTTTAACAAAAACAAAATGTTCAAAGTTTACTGGTAAATAAATGATACTATTGAAAACTAATTCTGTGAAATACATGACAGAAAGGTTACCTGCAAAGTGATATTTTGGACTCTGAAAATCTGCCACCACCCGATGGTAATAGGTTTCAGACCAAACTTATTATCTGCAACCTAACCATCATAACTGGCAACTTGCTTCAGTACAATGAAGTCTTCGGAGGTTTCTTTCCCAACATTATCAAACTAATTTCAGTTAAGATCTTGTGTGCTACATTCAAGAACTAATTTGAAATAATGATATGAAACCAGCACACCAACTGTGAATTTTTTGGTCCTAGAAAATGTTATTTTCATTGACCAAAATTATTTGAAGATAATATTTCTGCCATATTTGACAGATTTTTCTATCAGATGTTTATCTGTTACCAAAAGTTTTAGTTACGGTTAAAGTTTTAGTAGTTGGCAAACATTAGAGACACTAATCTTTTCTCTTGTGTAAATTGTGAACAATCAGATTTAATGAAAATAATAACAGATTATACAAACTCATTTATTGAACAAAAAGTTGGTAGATCTGCCAGATTAATGTTCAGAACGAAAAAACTCAGATGTATAAGCAACCGTTACGCGGAACATTTGTCAAGTTCTGATTAAAAAAATACAGCTTAGTGAAAATACTGCCCATTATGATGTTCTTCTTCATATTCTATTTTTCTTCCATCTCACTAATTGTACAGATCTACGTCTCTTGTATATGTTGCCCGTGGCCAAAGCGGAAACATATCTTAGTGTATCAGCTTTCCGTAAATGTGTATTCTTGTTCTTGATGAATATAATATACTCTTATTTTGTGACATTTGAAAAAAAAAGACTCGAAAAGCCTCCTAATATAGATCTATGAATAAAAAGATCTGTAGATCTAAGAGCAAAATGTTCCGTAAGTCTATCACAGAAATAAAACAGAGAAAAGTCTTTTCTGTAATGGTAGCCGGACATTTGATAATGTAACTGGACTGTCAAAAATAGCTTATTGGCATCAGCTGTTGACTTACTTCTTTAATACTCAAATAAAGACTTTCAATTACAAAGACCAAGCTACCTAGTCAAATCTGTAATGTCTTAGGTAGGTACGAAGTTGACAACAAAGAAGGTAAAGGAGAGAAACGAGACAGTCTAACTCAATTGTTCAGCTGTACATGTTCGGACCAGCACTCAGAGCTTTTTTGCTTGTAATCGCAGTTGACAGAGCAAACTTCCTTAGACTGTTCCTAAAATGTCATTGAACTTTGTCTCCTCAGAAAACTGTGATTTGAATATTAAAAGTTTCCGTTATCCTTTGTACTGTAAATCTCCTTTGTAATTTCACACAGCCATTGTAAATCTCCATATTCGAGGAGAAGCTTGAACAGTGTAAGTAACAACGGACAAATAAAAACATAAGTCATCAGTATGTAAATGAAAGAAAGCATCATATTTTCTTTGCCACAATTCAAAAAATGTGTCGCAATATGTAGTAACTGTGTTACCATATCAATATTAATTTTAATTTAGGACTATTATTTGATTAATTATTTAAACAAGACAGTCCTCCTACGGGAAACCGCAAGAGGCATACCGCGCGCTGCGTAACCTGGGGGAGTACCCCTATCCTGGCCAGGGGGTACCCCAGCCAGGACCTGGGACAGGACTTTGAACAGGACCAGTGAAAAAAGGACTTGGGGGTAACCCCCAAATCCAAGAAGTGACATGAGTTCAGAGACTGGAGTATCTGCACCCCTCCCCCCCCCTTGAATAGACACACACCTGGGAAAACATTACCTTCCCCATCCTTCTGATGTGGACGGTAAAAATCACCCCTGGATCTGGGGCTCAAAATGGTCCCCGTGCCTTACAAACAACATCTTCGGTACTCCTTCCAACATAGTTGTCTGCAGTGGTGGTCATGTTAGATTTGCTATATACTGACAAACTCACTTTGAACGTAGTATAAAAATATTTTGTGGAATCAACATTTAAGGATGTAGGCAATGACATACGATTCTTCCTTATTATGCTTCAAGACTTTAGTCTTCGAATTAATTTTGAGAACAACCTATTGTAAATCGAGGCCTACTTTTGCCTTCTGGCTGAAATTTGGTGTCTCTTCCAGTTCCTTGTTCTTACAAAGAACGGGATGTAATGAGCAATCAACACAGACTCTGGGTTTGGGATTTAGAGATTTCTTTGAGATTTAAACCAACTGTGGTAATCAAGTGTCTCTGTTGAGAACTATCATTGTTTTCGCGTTCGAGGTTTTCGTTTGTAACACAAATCTGACATTTCTGTACAAAATGATATTGAGGGTTTTAAAAACAATCAACAAAAAGCAAAGTTGCCTCCACTGGGAATTGAACTCACAACACTGACCATCAATTGTTTAGAAGTCCGATGCTTATTTCACTCTGCCAACAACACAAGTATTGAATACCGTGACCCTTAACTGATTTTTTAGACCAGTTCACTTTCTAGACTTTCAATAGATTCAACAGAGTGAGCATGACTTACTTTATAAGACTGAGACTAGCAAGGCATGACAGATTGGCATCAGACTTCTTAACTAGTGATGGTCAGTGTTATGAGTTCAATTCCCAGTGGAGGCAACTTATTTTTTACCCTCGATGTCAATTTTGTACAGAAATGACAGATTTGTTACAAACGAAAACCTCGAACGGAGTTGAATTTGCATTCGTTTGGGTTGTCAACCGCTAATTACAAGTTATTTTTAGCGGTTAATTCAAACATAACCCTTCCAATTATGTTTGGCTTGTATTTATGATTGTTCTTGTATTGCAGAGTTTCTTAGCTGTGTTAGTCAACTGTAAATACTACTGTTTTTATCCAGTGTTAGTTCCAGTGTTTACCAACTGTGTGTCTCAGATGTGTGTTTGAACTGTTTCTTGAACTGTTAGTTGTGAATTATGGCTGAACAAGTGTATTTGCATTCTTTGACTTGATGGAGGCCTATCACTATGTGTATGTTAGCTCCCCTCTCACGGGACAGTGATTATCCTGTATTTCATCCAACTGACTCATTTCACCAGTCTTTGGAGTATAAATTAATGCTGTACAGAAGCTGTGTGTTTGTATTCTTCCCAGTCCCAGTGCTTTGTTGGAGGTGCTGATCCACAGACCTGAGAAGATACTGGACTCTAAGTGAGCCCCCCTCCCCCAGCATTACAGTCTACAACTCCTTTCCACTCTTTAGGCCCAGTGCATGAACTAAAACCCATGAACAACTGCTGTCATCCCTTGAGATAAGACTCTGGCTGTTCTGGGAGATCATATTTTAAAGTAAATAATAAATAAATAAATAGTAATATTGGTGACATTTTACTCACTTTTCTAAGATGAGCAGCCAGGTGACATAAATATGTTGTCTGAGGAGAGAGTGCAAATGTGGTTTTCGTGATAATAGAGTTTTAGCTGCTGAAAATATGTGCCTATATCCATTATTATGCACCCTGAAGGAACTTCATAAAATTCAGATTCAAACAGAGATGTTAATAATTTCTGGCAGAGGCTTTACAATGGTAGTCTATGGGATTTCAGATTTTGAAGTGTGGAGGCTCCTCTGATGACACTGGAAAACTAATTCATGCACTAAAAATTGTATATTAGTATTGTGATCCAAGTGACATGGCCATATTTCAAGGTTTCAATGTACAAATATATTAGAAATGACAAAAAAAGCATATGCTCAATAATTTCTGACTATTGTTGGAGTCAGAGTTAGAGTCAGCTTATTAATTACTATGAGCTCCCTGGAGGATATGAGGACAGGGTGGAGGGGAACATTTGGTAGTTTTATTGTAATGAGACCTAACTTAAGCTTCAGTCATTGGTGGGAATTTGTTTGCAGGAGAATGTTGTCAATTTGTTTACATGAGAATGTTGTCATGACATCATTTTACATCATGAGACAGCACTTGGACTATGTACATAACTTCATTTTTATTGTTGTTGTTGTAATTTTATCCTACTTATAAATATAAATCTTGAAATATGGCCATGTCACTTTGATCACAACACTAATACACAATTTTTAGTACAGGAATTAATTTTCCAATATCACCAGTGGAGGCTACACTCTTCAAAATATGAAATCCCATAGACTACCATTGTGAAGCCTTTGTCAGAAATTAGTGATATCTCCATTTTAGTCAGAAATTTTTGCTGTTCCTTCAGGGTGTTATGGAGTTGTTGACAATTTAGGAGGTGATCAACTGATGAACATTACATTTTCATCACAGACCTGCACTCATATATATATCCAAAATCTGTCAATGTCGAATTAGCAAATAGATCTGCTTGTTCCTTCTCATTGTGCATGTCATTTTGATGTGCCAATACGAAATCAATTGTTTATTGATCTGAGCATTGTAAATTTATACTGGTATAGAAGATGAATATATTTTACACCATGATGAACGGAAAATCTATTGTTCTTAATTCTGGTTTATTTTCCACGAGCCCCTCGCCATGCATGGTGTAAGACATTTAAACCACTCAAACACATTGTTTCATGCCCAGTTAACCCCTCGCTCATTGGCTTAAATCTTAAGTCAATTTTTATGACACATTTTAAAAACCTGGTGTATCCCATCATACAAAATCCAGTTCATGTAGAAAGAAGAATCTGTGAAGTATTTCGGCATTGGCTGAGGATTGCATTTGTTAATTACAGGTTTTGTGCTTTTTCTCTCTTGTAATTACAACTATGATTGGCATCTCATGAAGACATAAATAGCCTCTTGAATGGATTTGTCATAGTCACAAAGAGAACGGCTTTAATACTCCGTCATTAGGAATCTACGACAGTTTAGACTTTTTAAAATGCTGCGCCGTAGGCCTGTATGCCCATACTTGTAAGACGATGTATTCATGATGCAAAAAACAAAAAGTATTTTTAATTAAAACTCACAGACAAGACTTTCCCCCTGACTTTCCTCATAATATTCAATAGCACCATCAACAATGAAGAGCAGCATATCTTTCCATCAAATTAATTTTCAAGTGACTTATAAATCACAGGCGGTGGTGTTAGCTGACACTTAATCACAAAATCTTGATTTTGTTTTCTTAAATAGACGTCATCGCCAGAAGATACCATAGTCAATGTTATATATTCCTTTAGTTTCGCGATAAATTTAGGAAAATCACTTCTTTTTCAGAATGAAAAAAGCTAGATCATGATTACAAATCATAAAACACAATTGCACTTAGGTAATGTTGATTTTGTACTCGCTCATCTCAACTTGTACATGGGACACGTGTCAATATTCGTTGATGCATGGGGATATCTTAGCAAATTTAGTGTGGACTATGTAATCAAAGATTCCCAAGATCAGCGGCCACTGACTGGTAGGGCAAGAACGATTCCGCAACCTTTTCCATAATTCGGGGCGCCTAACGTAAGATAAGCAATCAAATAGTTCTACACGGCCTTTCTGTCCTGTTGAACTTTGTAAAAAGCATAGTGGCAGGATTTTTCAGCTGCACCTTTGGCATCCCATTTAAAACAAGCAAAAGCTCTCAAAAGTTTTCCTCAGCTCATTCCAGCAGGAACAAAAGGATTTTTTATCTTCGAATTTAGTTTTTCTATCCGAAGCAAGATCTTTGCTAAAACTTACTTCCCTAATCGATAAAATTGAGAGATAAAAGTAAATAATATTTGGTATCTATAATTTAACCTCTGTACGCTTGAGACTCGCACTTGTTCCTACTCCCTGTCTTTTATTTAGCTGTACGTCTTGAAACTTTCCGAAAAAACTTACAATCTTAGTCCTTTTGATTCGGTTTTGCCACATTTCTTACAACTAGAGATCTTATTTCATTACAAAAAATATATGCAGTAAATTGTCATCACTTAAATCGTGACATTACAGCAAAAAAATTGAAAATGTTAAAGTTCTGATTCATGAAAGAGACATTTTAGTTATGATGTTCACTGTCATTCTTGCGAAAGTATCTAGACGATCCACCAATGATCCTTGATACTGCGTCTGTTCTTATTGCTAGCCCGTGGAAACATTTACCAGTTCATTTGATGGAGAGACGAAAAATTGGAGGATGGTAAATTGAGATTGTAGTATGCTCCGCGCGGTAAAATCAGAGTGTACGCTGAAATATTTTAACATGTCCATAGTGCAGATGGATATCTGAAGACTGAAGACTGATACACATGTACGTTAGTGAAATGTTCACATTGCTGGTTGGTTTGATTTTAAGCTTTCTAGTGTGAAATGAGTAAAATCCATGGCTTTACATTTGCACTGTCCGTAGATGCATGGTGTGCCATCCTTGGTAAGACCGCAGATCAATGTTGGTGTTGAGCACCAGTGTACTTACTCGCACAGTGAAGTTTTCGCACACAACACAAAATTGACAGTTTTGTATAAGATTGAAACCAAGGCTCAAAAAAAATTCCAGCAAAAATAAAGTTGCCTCCAATGGAAGTTGAACTCACAACACTCCCAATAACTGGCGTAATAGTTTGATGCTCATCTTACTGAGATAACATGACATGTGCTAATTAGGGAATCTTCAAACTGACTTTTATCCATAAACCAAGATAGATGCTCAATAGGGCATGAATTTATAAGGATTTCAAAGTCTCAGACTTACAAGCAATGACCGATTGATCAAACCAGCGATTGTGGATTTTTTTAAGTTCAACTCCCAGTGGAGGGAACTTTTTTTTGCTAAATTTTTGTAAGCCTTGGTCTCAATATTGTACAAAACTGTAAACTTTGTGTTGAATACGAAAACTCGGTTGCGGGAAAGTTTGGTTTGTACCGTATTCCATTTCAGACGTTCGTCATCACTTTATCAATAGCTCTCAATTACGCTGACCTGCTTACATCTTTACTTGGAAAGGCCAGGGTACGAGAAAAAGTAAGAAAAATGTGACACAAAATACCAAGATCACAATATTCTGTAATATTTGATTTCCTACTTTTGACAGGGTGATCAACAGAAAATGTTATCAATTTTGTGCACATTTTTACATGACATTGCAATGATTAAGTACGACTGGACGGTTCTGTGGTTGCAAGTTATTGCGGTGTCAATCATAATCTTATTCTTGCATGAGTGAGATGTTACCAATACCATTTTTTACACAAGACCTTATCCGTTTTTGACATATTCCACAAATTAAACATAGTCTAACCTGAAAATGGTCAAAATCTTGTTTATGGCTCATTGATCACCTCTCAAATTTATTTTATCAGCCTGTTACTTCTATCCGTATTCCTTACGTGATTTTTAAACTTATTGTTTCTGATATGAACCAAAAACTGTTTTAGCAAAGCTTAGTTTCTATTCGGGCAAGACGTAATATGGTTAACAGAAATGGGTCAGTAAAACATCTCGATTTAGATTTTTCACCAAGAAAATTCTTTAGGAAAAAAATGCGCAGTTCATCATAACAGTCGGTTTGCACTTAGCGACAACGACATGTTTTGATCTATATTTTTTGTTGTCGGAAATGGGTGTCCTGGTGGCAAAATGAAATGGGTTGCATGGTTGTCAATGGTACTGTTCACACTTGGTAACAAAAAGTTACACGTTGTTGTCGTCAAGTGTGAAAACCCCCTAAACCCTCGGACAAGCAATGAATAGTCCATAAAGAAAGTCTCCGCTTCCCTTCCACCAGTATTATTCTCACTGTGTCACGAATCAAAAACATTTATCTTTCTACCATCCTGGGGGGAATGGTTAAATGTACAGATAAATAACTCCAAATGACACCTTTCGTGTTTGGAAGGAAACAGATTATTTCTCTTTTTCTTTTGACACAGCTGGATGCTGACCACGTCTTACTTTTCGTACTGACCTGGAAGTGAGCCAATGGGGTTGGCTGTGGGTGTTAAGAAAACTGACTTGGAATGCACAATCTACGCTGGAACTGAATTAGGTACATAATCATTGCAATCAGCAAGATAGCTTTTTAAAATACACCATCCTGATGACATGTGTGGTGATGTCCTTGGAAAAGGTTAAGTTGGGGATATGATCGTGAACTGAAATCGACCAAGTTTCTTTTGAAAAAATCTGCCAGGATTTGTGGGCAACACAATGCAACAATGGTCTGAATCATTTGTGAAGGATGTCTATTTTGCTACTCGTTCACTTCCTTCTTGGATCGTTTGTATCCTGTACTTTTGCTATGTTGTTAGGATTTCGTAGGAACATTATGCATCGATTCTCAATAATAGTCCACTGCTTATGTTCTTTATCACCCTAACGTAAAGTAGGTACTATCGATCATATTGACAGATTTAAAAATCTTTCAAAACTACATCTTTATCTCGAATGTTTCCGTATTTTATGACTATGCACTATGGCATTAGTGGCTGTATTTTTAAGGACATGCTACCCAAAATATTATATTTTGAGATCGAAAAGCAATGTAATTCAATTTCATTTTGTATCTGATACCAGGAATTATTTTAATAATCTCCATTTCCTTCTCTTTGTTCGTCACCAGAGTCTCACTCTCCATGTAATGCATAACCTGAAGAAGGTCTTGATGGAAAATATACAGAGACTAAACCACCTGGAATCGCCGCACTTCAAATCGGTTAATCAAGCAGAGGCACAGGAAGACTTCCCGACAGAAAAATTATAGGCATAAATTTACACACGCCGGGAGACATACGGAATTACCCGCTCTCTATGTGTCTGTTCCATTTCTTTTCTGAGGACAGAAATTGAGTCTCGGAATATCAGCAGCAATTAAGGGACAAAAGTTCCTTTGGTAAATTTTTTCCTCACGCACACCACCTAAACTTTCCAAACTCGTCAGAATGAAGCTTATTTATCTACAAGTTCATGACAAGCATTTTAAAGTCAATAACAAAAAATGGTGTCCCCTTATCTGTTTTGACTTAGGGCACTCCAGATGTGTCGAGATAATCAGGATATATTGTTTAATGTTGGACAATGTTTTGGTACCACAAATCAATCACAACCTCGAGGAAAAGAGGTTTACAGAAATTCCCAATTGGCGGGGAAACTGATGCGCAAATTAGGTCAGGAATAAATCTCATGAGATGCTATGCTTCAATGGAAACCTGGTTACACTTGTCAACACGTTATTACTGCTACGTTATGGAAACCGGTGAAAAATGTTCAATTCCTTTGATGGGTTCCTTTCTTTACATATTCTAGGAACTGATGAGCCGACATCAAAACTGGAGAAGGAACTGACAATTCCAGAGATTGGTGCTAGCCATGGAGATATTCAGCAAGATTCCCTTGACACCGCATCATTCGACAAAATTTTAAACGATTGTAAATACAGCGATATGATTGAATTTAAGGCCTATCCACACTAAGCGTAAGATGGACCTTTTTCCAGTAAAACAAATTACTTTTTTAGTTTTTAGTTAGTTTGTTTTAGTTGACTGCAACTCTGAAACATTGAATCTAGATGGGTACCTTTGGGGGAGGACATTTTTTCTTGACCTACTATTAGAGAAATAGGATGCCCTGCAGGAAACGCAAATATAACTTGACATTTTGATCTGTGAATATGATGGGCATCTCGAAGTGAACTGGAAAAGTTTTAATGTATGTTGGATCACCCTAATATAAAATATAATTGTTCACTGTTGTTTTTGAGACAAGTGTTTTCCTTATTTCTGTATGCTTCAAAATGTATTCTAAAAATTATCCATTGTAAAACTTCAGTCAGAACCTTTTGAAACAATCGCAAATGTCAGATTCATTTCATGTTCCTTCAGGGTGTATGGGGTACATCCTTCTGAATTTGTAATTATTTTCACAGTCAATGTTCATGCAATGTTTCTTTTTTTAACTTCAGATACAGATGGTCAATTATACCCTGTATTCATTTTAATATTCCAATTGTCTTTATCACAGGTGTTTCTTTCTGCAAAACCAGTAGAAGTCAATAACAAAATTTACTTTTTTAAAATATTAAACAGAACATAGGAGCATCCATCATCTGATATTGCGCATCCATTGACAAGAGTGGAACAGAATTCCAGACGATTGATCCACCATCAATCACTTAGGAAAAAGAGAAAAGTTTTCACTTCAGACAATACATTTGCACAGTGAACTGAACATCATTGAAACTACGTCACTATCATACTTCACTCATCAATCTTTTTTGTAAAAACTGCTATGATACGCTCTTGAAAACAGGTGCGCCTCTAGAAAAAGAGAGTCAGTGTTTCTCTTGGAAATGTCTTCACTATCTCGGAAATCTCTACCAAAGCATTCAAATTTCATTTACCAAAAAATATAATTTGGAAGCTTCTCTTCAAAAAATGTCATTTTAAAGAAAAGTTCGCTTTTTGGAACATTTACAAATCCTCTTTTTGAACAAAATGTGTCTTTGCAGAAAGAATGAAATTTAATTAGTTGGTCATGGACAAATAAAGGTAAAACGCTGAAATGTGTACATGACTTAAAGGTTTTATTTAAAGACATTGTTTTTAAGGAATACATAGTGGCTTAAAATATCTCTGACATTTAATGTCTTGTAAGGACACAGACCTACTCATCATGGACATGAACATCAAAATTAAGCCTTTCAAGGACCAATATATTCTATCAACCGTACTTATCTGAAGGATAAATCCCGTAAAGTAAATTCAATATCCGTCAGGGTACAATTCGAAGTTGCAAAATTACAAATAACTTCGCGGCAGCTCACCTTTACCGCAAGTTCAGCTGTCACTCATTGCTGATTGGGGCTATGATTCCGTCCCACAGCACTTTGCTCCAACTCCACTTCGTAGGAAGTTAGCTCATGAGTTTAAAAACTTCGATTCAGTCAATAAGATGAATGTTCAAGATGCTGAACATTACTTTGTAGTTTTATTGAAAATGATGGATGCAAGATGTGAGATCGTGGAGAATCAACACTCTGGACAGATCCAATAAGGCTTGCCAGTCTTAATTTACAGGTCTCCCAATCTCTAGTGTTGTTAATTTTTGTATCCTGGTTCCCACTTTGCTCTACTCTATGAACAATTATGTCTGACTTATTTGTGTAGCTGCAGTAATCCCAGCAGCCTTTGTGGAACTGCAATAACGAGAATGTTGACCGTACGCGGTCACAGGTGTAGTCTCCGCAAGATGCTACACACACCTCACTACCTAAAGTTCTGGTTGGGGGGGGGGGGGTCAAGAAATTCTCCACTTCCAACTTTTGATGCTGAGTCCAAATCTGCTGAAAACCAATTTTCCC
>JBCAUG010226824.1:0-18866 GCA_038406175.1 Haplosyllis leylae | reverse complement strand
TATGCCTCTTGCGTTCACGCAGGAGGACTTTCTTGTTTACATTTGAAGTGATCTGAAGATACATTATGAGACGATGATGAAAAGAACCTTTTACCTTTGAACGAACAAGTAAACGTTCTTACGTTTAGCACAGAAAACTAGTATTCAGAATTTACCTTTTGATGTAGTAAATCACATCATAATTTCTTAACATACGTACTTCGAAACCAGATATGGAATATATGTAATTTGATGGTAGCATACCTGCTTTAAATTTGGTTGCATAGGTTAAATTTGTTGTTTTTGGTAAGTGGCTTTTTAGAAATCTCAATGCTGCAATCCGTTACTTCGAAAACTTTCGCTTCTCCCCCAAATATGCGCATATTTGACACCGACCTCAACGTCATGCAGGTTGATTCATTCAATTGACTTTTTTTTTGCAATTCACCAGCATTCATGGTTTCTTCTTTGCAAAGATTTTTTTGCAATTGAGCAATTGACTGGTTTTGCAGCTGGTTATTGTTTAACACTGCCAGATGTATTCTTTTTGCTGGCTCTTTTAGAGTCAGCTTAGTGATTGAAAGAGAGGGACCATAGCATTTCGGGAAAGGGACCATAACATGCTTTGGCAGTTTTATGATAAGTAGGCCTACTTTCAACTGCAGTCATTGCTTGGAAATTGTTTACACTCAGAATGCTGCCATGACGTCATTTTACAATGTCATGACGTCATTTTTTGTATGGTGGTACTTCTCACTGTGTAGGCTTTTTGGTGATGGACAAGGCACTCTGAGAGTGGTCGATAAGCAAGTCTTCTCAAAAGGTTCACAATCCATTTGTTCCATAATAGTTAAATGTAGTTAGTAGAGTCTATATAGTAGTTTGTTAAAACTTAGTCATCCCTATGTGGATGATGACCATACTTCTTTATGTAAATTATGTAGTTACACAACACCTGTCATCTTCCATAGTCTTTGTTGCTACTGGCTGGTTCTATGTATTGTGGATTGTCTCTTTGGGCAATATCTCTTCATTTTACAGCCCTCCTGAGATTATTAGATAATTTGAGCATTAGATCTTCCATACAATGTTCTCAATATTACCATGCTCATCTGAAAGACACTATGATTGCTCTCATATGAGTTAAAGGGTCTTCAACCTTCAAACTTCACTATTGCAGGCTACCTTAAGATACACACAATCCACTTCGCACAGGCAAAGTATTTAAGTCTCTGGATAGACAAGCTACCGATGCATTCACTATTCCATCTGGTAGAACAGGCTACCAAAGCACTTAATGCTTACAAATTTAATATCTGGTCGGGAATAACCACATTTCAGTGGTTTAACAAGCTACCCTGTGCAATATGCTTCTTGACTATGGCTCATTCAATATACAACTGTTGAGGAATTTTACATCCTCCTGTGCAGTTGTATCACGGCTACGAAGTTTTTACCGACCGCATACGTAGTACGACAGGAGGTAATATTATCAGTTTGTCTGTCAGTCCACAGGGAGGGGGTACCAGAGCCAGGTCCAGCAGGCGGGGGGAGGGGGATTACCCAGGGGGGTACCCCCCGAAAATTTTTTAAAATTTTTTTTAAAATTTTTTGAAATATTTTTGGGGAATTTTTTTTTCTTTTCAAATTTTTTTTTTTGAAAATTTTTTTTGAAATTTTTTTTTTTTTGAATTTTTTGGGGGGGACATAAGTTCCTCCCCCCCCCCCGGGATAGGTTTGCTATGCTGCAGTCGGTATCCCTCTTGCGTTCACGCAGGAGGACTTTCTTGTTTTTACTATTTTGGGTCTGCACCTGACTCAACTGGGTTTAATTTATGGGTTACATCATTCATGTGCAAAACTATTAATCTACATAAACTAACTACATCAACAAATTTGGGATTTGAGGCCCTTTCACAACTATTTATGTAAAAATCCAAATGGATCTGGTATAAATTAGAATCGCAAGATCAGATTCAATGGAATTCAACTAGCTGTAAATGTTCGTTCTGTTTTTGTTAATTCAGTGCCAGAATGTGACTTGGTGTGTAATTTCACAGCAGACATAAATTGTATCTTTGATTTACTAAATTTAGTCACCTGACTTAACATAATGCTATTCATTTTAAGCGATCAGGTAGATCTATCCTGAAGAAATCTCATAACATTGAGAAAATACAGATGTTTCTTAAATTACAACATATGCAATGTTATTACCGCCCGCGTACGTAGTACGAGGGAAGGTAATAGTTTCACTTTGTCTGTCTGTCAACCAGGGTGGGTACCCGGCATGGAGTACCCTCACCCTGCCAGAACTGGGGTAAACCCCCCCAGCTGAGGTGGGATATCCCCCTGGCTGAGGTGGGGTACCCCCCTGGCCAGGACTGGGGTACCCTGCCCCCAGTCAGGACTTGGGTACCCCCCCCAGCCAGGACTGGGGTACCCCCCCAGTCAGGACTGGGGTACCCCCCCAGCCAGGACTGGGGTACCCCCTGGTACAAGTCAGGTTGGGTACCCCCCTGTACAAGTCAGTGTACAAGTCAGGTGGGGTACCCTCCCCCCCCCACGGTACAAGTCAGGAACAGGTCAGCTATGCAGCGGTTGGTATGCCTCTTGCGTTCACGCAGGAGGACTTTCTTGTTTTGAAGAGTTTTGCTGAAAAAGGTAAAATATTTAAATGAATTCACGAAAATTTCGCAGACAATAAATAATAAGTAAAGATTAGATCACTGGAGCAAAATCAAACAATACAAGCAATACTATCAAATGAATTCACGAAAATGTTACAGACGATAAATTTCAGTCGCATAGATCGAGAACAATTTACAAACTTTCAAAAACATTATTTTTTCCAAAGTAACAATCTCACCTCTACACTGTGTTTTAATGTCCTCCAGAGGTTGGCGGTGCTTTGAAGGATTGAATGAAAAGAAGTCATAAGTAAAACCGCTTTTAACCGTAATGATTTCTTTTACCGTTTCCTTAATAATTCCTTCTCTTACAAAAGCATGATGCCCCATTGGTAATGGAGTGTAGACACAAACATATTCAACATCCAAATAAGCGACAACCTTTCTCACTACATCTCCAATTTGCTTATGATTCCCTCCAGCCATTATTAAAGTATCGTATGTTGTTTTGTCTTCCAAAGCATTCGTAACACTTATGTAGTTTACCATAGGTACATCCCATTTTGAAGCCAAAAGTCCAACCACTTCGACCTCGACACCACAAGCAGGGCCCATCAGCATGTCCACTCCTTCTTTTGTTACCATATTGACGAAACCACTCAATGCATTTTTTCGATCACACTTTGTATCCACAAGAGTATATGAAAGTGTAACATTTTTCATAATGGTGCTGTTTTTGTTTATTTTATCTATTGCCACTGGAACTGCGGCTCCAATTTTACTTAAGAATACCACATGGCTGTGACCATGGAAAAATCCCATTAAACCAATACTTATGTTTGATGTTGCACATGTCGTGGGTAAAGAGGCCAAAAGAACAAAATAAATCCAGCCTTTGGTAGGCATTGTTCCGGAATTATTTAATATTCCGTCCCAACATGAAAAGTATGTGTGAGACAAGGAGACTAGGAATGATCCTCCTTACAAACATAAGGCAGTCTGACTTTATAAAGCCTCCCAACCAATACTACAGGACTCAGAGCTTTCCAGGAATCAGTTCTACAAACGGAAGTACAAACGTCATTGATGGACGATTTCGGTTTGAAGCTTGCCGTCTCCAACAATATTATTTCAAAGAAAGATAGTGCATTACTTTTTCTTTCAGCAAAAATGTTGAGTTTTGAGAAATGAATCCCAAGAAAGAAAATTAAGTAAGTTGTCCCACGTGGTGGATTAATGTAGCTGTTGACACAGTAATACAAGAAAGTCCTCCTGCGTGAACGCAAGAGGCATACCGCCCGCCGCCTAGCAAGTGCTCGCAATGCTGTCCTATTCCGGGGTGGGGGTACCCCATCCCTGGCCAGGGGCGGAGGGTAACCCATCCCTGGCTGGGGGGTGCCCCAACCTGACCTGGCTGGGGGGGGGGGTTTACCATCCCTGACCAGGGTACACCCCCTTTCCCGACCTGGTCAGGAGGGGTACTCCAACCTGACATGGCCAGGGGGTACCCCATTACTGGCAGGAGAAGCCCCCTGTGAACTGACAAAAAACTGAAACTATTTTACCTTCCCCAATCCTTCGGATGCGGGCGGTAAAAATACCCAGTATGTGAAAGAGTTGTACAGCACAAATATGATTTGATATGGTCAGGTTTTCATTCTCTATTTAATTTGTAATGTTGGACAAGAGGTCACCAGGCATTGCACTAGAGGTGGCTCTGAGGAGTCCATTGCACGCAGACGAGAAAGCATGCAAGCAAGGAATCCATCCTGGCATTGAAATATAGGGCAAATGTTACCAGAAGTCCAAAACAGGGGTATCAGTGACACCACAAAAAGAACTGATGTCCTGAAAACTTAAAAAAAAATTCACAATGTGTGGGTATTTTTGAGACAATAGAAACAAGATATCGTATCAATATTTTGATAAATTCTTAATTGGCTGGCTTCAAACCTTCGTGATATAAAGTAAATTTTTTAATTAAAAAAAATCTATCAAGAATTTAGTGACACAGAGGCTCGCTAGATCACTAAATCCGACACAACGTGTCTTTGTCTATTTTTGTTACATCGAAAAAAAAAGATCGCAGTCAGAATTTTTTACCAAAATTGTCGGGAAGTATTTTCAGATCGGTATTGGAAATCCCGTAGCCATCTCACAATTTTAAGCTGAACAAAGTAATGCAGACTTTGATTAACCTCGCATGAAGCATGAAGCATTGGACAAAATAGCCGAGGTTGGCAGTATTGGCAACAGAAACGTTGAAACAAAAAATTCGGCAACAAAATGTAACCTCAGTGAGTATTGAAACTGGGATATCCGCCATTTGGATCTGATGCTCTCCTTTCTGAGTTATTGAACCATCAGTTAAGACAATTATGCTATCATGCTCCATTGCTTCCAATTAAATTACCAAAGTCCAAGATTCAAGTGGTGTGGGAACAAAGGACAATTTAAACATGTCTCAAGTAACACATGCCTTAAAAGCCTGTGTGCTAAATAATGCCATTATTGCCAATTCTGTGTGTTTTTGAAAAACTCGAATCACCATTTTATAAGCAGCCAGAATCGAAAAATTCTATGAAATATTATTCCTTTATAATGAGTTCTGTTTATGATCATCTTTGCACTTTTCCTCTTTATGAGAGGACGCAAAAAATCCAAAGGTTTTCTCCTCTGATATTATTTCATAGTTAACACTATGAATCACACTAACAATAGCACCAGGTTAATTGAAATCTTACTCCTGCACTGTTTCTTCATACCCATCAGATTTCATAATAATCTCATAATCTTCAATCTCATGTCTGAACTAATTTTTACAGTGACCTTCAGATATTATCCGTAAAGAGTGCTTTGTCTAAGATAGATGAATTTTCCCTTTTTCGCGACACAATCATTGAATGGAAGGATACTATTGAAAACTATTTTTGCCGGACATATTAAACAAGAGCAGAGCTTGAAAACTCGTTTTGCATTCGAACCCATGCCGGGTCTTAGCCGGACGCGGTAACTACTCCAAGTGGGGTTGTGCAATCCTGAAACTGTGTTGTCCAAATTGACTTTTTCCCTGCATTCATTGAGTCAGTTATTTTACAAAATATCTTACCTTGAAATTAGTGCTTCAGGTGGATTCAAATGTTGTCTGAAAAATATTAACGGCTTCACAGACTCCTTAGTGCTCTTTGATGTGTAATAAATAATGTACAGGTGGTCCTTTTTGACAAATGTTTATCCATACACCATCCGACCGAGCAGATAAATAGTTAACCACATTTTCTTACAGTACTAATCCAAATCCGATAGAAATAGTGAACCATTTGATAGAAGAAAATAAGGCCTTTCAAAATAAGGGTGGAATCCAACTAATCTTAATTGCAGTTTGGCACATATTGGTGTTTACAAGAAGTGATAGTCATTAATGCCACAACAGAGACACAACAACAGCGTTTTGCATCATTGACCTGCACGGCATTGTCAATTCATTGAAAGTAGTCCAATCAACAATGACATTGGCACCGTGTTTCACTGTTAGAAGTGTCGTCTTGATGGTCTGTTGTGTCAATGACATTACTTAGTAGAAGTGAAGTCTAAGGATTTAGCGATTGCCCTGTTTCTTTCAGTGACTCGTCGTGCTCACAAAATCCCTCCTACCCTAATGAAGAAGAGGTTTGGTCCCATCAGCTAGGATAATATAAAATAACTAAAATGTGAGTATCTATTTTTGTACTAAGAAATGACTGTTTTTCCATGTGTCACTTGATAAACATGGTAGATTTTTGTTGTAGTTTTATGTTTCAGTTTTTATTTTAAGGATAGTCATCATTGTATTGAATTTTGAACCTATTTCAAAATTTCTGTAAAGAAAGCTGGAATTATTCCACTTGAAAAAAAAGTAGAGTAGCAAATTGGAAGAGCTCCTGCAGAATTTCTGGAATGTCAAACGTTACTTGCAAAAGTTTCACAGTCTACAAAAGGTTGGAACTAAATTGTGTAAATCAATCTGTATTTATTCAAATTACATTCAACACAGGAATTGTTGTTTGATAACATTTCACAGCATTCGGTATCAAATCCTAATCAAGCGTATACATAGATTTAATTTGTAATTTAAATAAAATTCATGATCTTCATAATCCGTCTTAAACCTTATCTGCTGACACAGATCCATGGTACCCTATGAGACACTGTTTTGTTTAACTGGATAAATGGAATTTAGACATGTGAATATATTAAGTACATTCTTTCAGAAAATTCTTTGTGGAGGACGAAAATTAATGTAAAGCACTTAATTATCAATTCATTCTACAAAGAGGTACATGTTGCCACCGCGAGTGCCATCTAACTTGAAGGAATAATGCACTGAAGCTGGAATCACTTTCTGAATGGTTCGCGCAGTTCATATTTCTGGCGTTACCTGATTTAAGTGCTATACAATACTGCATATCATCCTGTACAATGCCCTGTAGAATTTCTGGAAACACAAATCTCCAAAATATTTCATCCAGTATGAGGTATGAAGCTTTAGACAAAGTAATATATCTTCAGAGGTGATGTATACCAAGAGCTACCTTATTCCTTGGACTGGAGATTATGACTTGCGAGCGAGTTCTACTTCCTGAGAGCCAGGTCAATATTAGAGGACCATTTAGGCATTGAGTATTGCAGCACAAAAATTAAGTCAATACCCCATTTACTGATTTGGTGTGGACCCATGACCCGCCAGTGAAGTTCCTTGGCCCTGTTAAATTTTAATTTTAATTTCATTTGGTGAAAAAGGGATAGTTAAGAACTAACTTTCTTTGAATCGATTATTAGTTTTATTGATAGATATACAATCACTACTTGATTGTCCTATTGAATAACAGAAATGTCACATATGTTTACTTTGCGAAAGGTATTTAGTTGAAATTTTGGTTTCAAGCATCTTCATGAAACGGATATTCCTTCGATTCCGCCAAACTGCAAATAATATTGATGAAGCTGAGTCAGATTTTTCAAAAGAACCAGTGCTCAGTTGTTGTGAACTCGAAAAAACTTTTGGAATAAGTTATCGCAAATATTGTACTCACTGTTCAAGTTTAAGGACCCTAAATCCAGTGTCACATTTGAAAATTTCAGACATGTCCTCCTCGTTGATTTCAAAGTCAAAGAGCTACAATTTGTTTGTAGTTGCATGGAATATTTTCTTTACATATTTATGCAAGAGAACATTTTACCATGGAGAAAATTTACTAATTTCCGATTGGTTTGTCTCTTGAACTTACTTTGTGGAAGGTGATGGCATATAATAAAAGAAATATCACCTCAAAGAGGAACTGTGTTAAAGTCATTGTTTTTAACAATTACTCACGCTAATGTTTTCTAGCTGGCGTTGCCTTGAGTTGCTTTTTGGTACGGCAGCTAGACCTCTTTGCATCTGGAACTTGAGCGCAATCTGGGCAGGCGTTTTACTGTATTTCTTTCCCAGTCTCTCCAAGGTTGTGTCCGTTTGAATGTTCGGCTCACCTTCTTTTGCCCTGCAATAAGATTTGTATTAAGACCACTTATGACCTATTGTTTTTGTATTTAATCTTTTTACATATGTGTGATCTATGGCAAAATGTTGATAAGAATACAAGCGTGTAAATACTGTAGCTTATATTGACTTCACTGTTTCTTTAAATATGGCGACATCCTTAGGTCTTTGAGTGTGAAGAAAAGTTAATTTTCTATTTCTGATTTGAAGTGAATGTTATGTTTATTTACCTATCTCAATGTCTCTGCCTTCTGCAAAATAATTATCATTGAACCTACCAGTTTCGAAGAGCTTTGCTTAGTGGCGAAAAGCACGAAACCAGAATGTCATGGTCCTTGCAGTACTGTATTAATTTTCCGTTGTTAAAGAAAGGATTACTCTCTACCTAGATAGATTACAACATAGCAGCATTAGCAAACATATTTTTGTAAAAGAACCCCAATAATCATTTGTTCTTGAGCATTATAGTTAATATTCAACATCTCATTGCAGTGAAAAAAGAGAATAATATGGCTTCCAGATAACACCTGTTGGGGATTTGATTTTGCTGAGATCCTAAACTTTGGAGAAAATGTCTTTTTTTGTCAGCATGGAATAACTGAATCACTCTCATCATCTAATTGGGCAATTCTCTTCAATTGAAAGAACCAAATGAAATGACCGGATTACCAAATTATGCTATCGAACAACACTGAAAAACCTTTGTTTTTTGTTCTCTGGAAAATTAGGTGGCTTACTTGGTTATTTGTTGGTGGAATAGAACACTTGTCTAATATCCTTTGCAATTGTTTTATCGTAAAATTTGACATTCCAATGGATCGACTAAGCCCGAGTCTCTTGCATTCTTCCATTCCCTGGTTTGACATAGAGAAAACAGCACTTATTGCCAAAATGCTAAATTTTATTTGTTGATATAGAAAACAATCTGAATAATAGATAGTCGATCCAAAATGGTGCATGTACATGTACCTTCCACGTCTCTGTTATATCCGTTCTGTCATCTTCATAGATTATTTTGCCATTTTCGTCTTTGGGAAAAATTTCATCTGTTGGCTGTAAAGAGAAGAAACAAAGTATCGATCACAATTTCCAACCATTGCTCCTGTCAAATCAGATACTTGTACAAACAGTTTTATCACATCGTTTTGAATGTTCATGTTCATGACCATGACTGTCACGAATATGGATTCCGTACCTGCATAGCCATAGGCCAGTGTATGAGGAACATGTCCACATAAACCATTCCCAATGCTTTTAAACTTTTTTTGTTTTTAGTCAGTATTTGACATATTTATTTCTAAACGATGTACAAAAATTAAATGAGGTGGTACATAGTATACATGTTTTTACGACGTTACTTTAAAATATTTCTAGAAAACAATTTTGTATTCTAAATTATATCGGTACACCATTCACATAGTTGAAGAGATAATCTACTCTGTTGCTTTCTGCAATCGGTATTTGCCATTTTGAAGTGAATCTTTTTTCTTGTTCTTTATTCTGTATTTGGCTGTATTCTAGTTTGCGAATAAAGACAATTTCATTTATAATTGCTTTTGCATTTGGTTTTTGTTGTAAACACTTGAAAGCATATAGTTTCTGCTTAATTACCAAAGCAATTAAATTTACAAAACTTTTTGGATTCACATCAACGGCATTCAATAGCATAGACTGAAAATTTATTTTGTACGTTATTGCAAAGTATTGGAACACTTGTTGAATTATTCGCTGTGTTACTTCACACTCTAGAAAAAAGTGTTTGTAATTCTCTTTGCATTTTCGACACATTACACATATTTGTGAGACGCTAATTTTTAAATAAGATAACCTATCATTCAAAAAAATTGCTCTATGTATTAACCTATAGTGAAATGACACATATTTCGTCACTTTGGTTAATGTTGTGATTTTTAGCGTATTTCGAATGTCTTTCTGATCGAGGCATATACCATGTTTTTCCCATTGATGAATTATTTGATTGATACCCTTTTGATCCTTAATCAAAGCTATATAAATTGTTTTTGTCGATTTTATTATCTCTAGAATTTTTTGCTCGTGTGAGCTAGTCGAGTGATCAAGAATTTCGGGCGTCATCACTTTTAACTGCGTTTTCCAATCTTTAGGTATTGCTGAAATTAGCAAATTGTATTTTAGAGTATCAATGCTCACGTTAAGTAATTCATTGATTTGCTGTAAGGTCATAAATTTTCCGGTTCACTGATCAAGTATATCTTTTATCTGGTATATGCCTTTATCTATAAATTCTTGATAACATATAATTCGCCCAGCGACTCTAATGTGTGAATTCAACCACATAACCTGTTCTAAAATTTGATCACACCGATGTACTTGATGAAAATTCAAACGCGTCCATGCTTTGATTGCGCTTAGCCAAAAACCTTCAGCTTGGCAGGCATCCGCTATGTCTTTTGCATGCAAATTACATGTCCAAAAAATTGCATTGGGTATTTTCAATTTCATGTGGTATTTAGCCAATAATTTGGCATCATCAGACATTTCATTTAATCGTTGAATCCAGCCTATTTTAAGAGAGTCATCTTTTTTGCATGCACTGAAAAGCTTCAGCCCGCCATCCTCTTTCAATAGTTGTAAAAATTCCGTTCTTATTTTCGGTTTTCTTCCGTTCCAAATAAAGTTCTCTAGCAATCTATTTATTTTTATTTCGAGATTCTTTGAAATTGTCGGTAGGAATTGCATGGGATATACTAATAAGGATCCTACTAAGGAATTTGCAATCATAACCTTTCCAACCAATGTGAGGCTACGTTGTCTCCAGACCTTAAAGATTGAGTCCATTTTATGCAAGATGTTAGTGAAGGTTTTAGTTGCATTTGTGCTATCTAATACTATGCCCAGTGCAACAATATTTGAATCATCCCATTTAAAACCTTTGCCAGTTTTTATTTTAAATTTTGTGTTTTTCAACGAGCCAATGTGAAAGATGGTTGTTTTTTCATAATTAATTTGTAATCCAGTTTTCACTTTAAATTCTTCAAAAGTATTTATAACTTCTGATAAAGTTTGTTGGTCGGGATTGAGAAATAAGGCCATGTCATCTACAAATTGAGATACTGTATCGATATCAATTTTTTGATTATCGTACTTCATTGTTATGGCCTTAATTTTTGGATTTGTCATCAACTTTGTTGCCAGTATTTCAGCGTTAAGCAAAAAGATATATCCACTGACGCTACACCCTTGATGAATTCCCCTTTGCGGTTCAAAGTATTCTGAAAGAAAACCATTATGTGTAATGGCGGTGGTGAATTGCTTGTATAAGAGCATAACATATGATATTATTCTAGGTCCAAACCCATAATATTTCATTGCACCTTCAATTGCGGTGAATTCAATAGAGTCAAAGCATTTCAAGAAATCCACACTAATCATTATTGCTGGAATTTGCTCTTGGTCAACATATCCAAGGATGTCTATCATTTTTCTAATGTTTTGACCTATATATCTATTTTTTAAATATCCGGTTTGCTGTTGACCTATAAGATATGACATAACTCTTTGCATTCTATTCGCTAAAACCTTGGCAAAGATTTTATGACATGTGGTCATCAATGTTAAAGGTCTCCAATTCTTAATGTATTGGGGATCTTTATTAGGTTTTGGAATGAGACATAGAAGACCACACCTCATAGATTGGGTTAGTAACTTTTGTTCATTAATACAATATATTAATGCTTCATAGTACAATGGACCAATTAGTTTCCAGAAGGTTTTATAAACTTCGATTTGTAATCCCGAGATGCCAGGGGATTTATTATTGGCCATTTGGTACACCGCATTAGACACCTCCTGGTAACTTATTGGTTTGTCTAACTCTTCTTTATCCTCCGGTGTAACCTTTATTGATGTTTCATTTATATAATCAAAATACACCTGAGGTTTTTTCGTATATAGCTTTTTGTAAAAAGACATCTGCTCTAGAAGAATCTTTTTCTGATTATGTTCTATAGATCCATCTTCTTTTTTAATTTGCTTTAAGGTTTTATTTGACTGATTTATTTTCTCCAGACCAAAAAAGAAGCGTGATGTTGTTTCTGATTCTGTGTACCATTTTATTTTGGATCTAATAATAGCTCCTCTAACCTTCTCCTCAAGCAGCATGTCTAACTTCTTTGTACATTTATCTAGCGCATTACTTATTTCTTTTCTATTCTCTGAGTCACAGTTAAACTGTTCTATTTTTTCTTTATATAATTTAATTTTTGCATTTAATTCTTTGAATTGTTTTTGTTTAATTTTGGCTTTCTCCATCGACCAATTTTTCCCAGTTTCCATTATTTCTTGTAAGACTTCAATGAGTCTGGTGTCAGGCTTTTCATGATATAGAGAAGCAATTTTCTCCTCTATTTGTGAGTTCATATGTTTAAGAAAATCAATGTCCGTGAGGTGTGATAAATTAAATTTCCAATAACCTTTTCCTCGTTCAATATTATTCAGACTCAATGTTAATGTAATAAGGGAATGGTCAGTGGAGTAGCCGGGTTGAATTGATGGCTCAGCAACACTATATAACCCATGATTTATCAAGAAAAAGTCAATCCTGCTCGCGGTGTATTTAGGTTTGTTCTTTGACCATGTATATATACATTGTAACGGATTTTTGTCTCTCCATATATCTGTTAAGGTTAATTGATTCATCATTTCTACTAGAAAGGACCTTGCTTCCTCATTATTTTTCCTTGCATTACTGTAAGCGTCGATTTCTTTATCTAACACCAAATTAAAGTCTCCACATAATATTAATTCATTTATTTCATGATCTTGTAATTTTTTGAATATCTCTTGAAAAAATTGCGGTTTATCATCATTTGGTGCATAAAGATTAACGAGGGTGAAGGTTCTTTCTTCACATTTCATATCAATGATAATAAATCTACCTTCATTATTGCTTGTTGTTTTTGTTACTAAACTCTTGTGGTCTTTTTTATACATAATGGTTACACCACGAGCATTGGATTCACCATGGGATTGAATAATATTCATTCCCATTTCGTTCTGCCACGTATTATTCGGTTGCGAATGCGTTTCCTGTAAGCATATTATTTGTGCTTTCTTTGACCTTAAAAACTGGAACATTTTTTTTCTTTTAAGTCTGTCAGATATCCCACGTACATTCAAACTTATTATTTTAATCTGGTTCATAACAAAATATATATCTAATTTTTACATTTTTATTGTACCACCTCATATTTTGAAAAGGAGCGATATAAAGTTTTACGCACATATGCACAGCTTTATAAACTTGTCGGCTATTTAGAGAAAACTTCATCATAATGACAATTATAACAATGTGGCAACAGTATGAGTATTACATTGCCCACATAGACAGGATTAATTGTCTTAAATTAATCGCCATGGATTCATTGTCCTCCTTAATAGAGTCTTGAGTAATTACAAGGGTAGAGGTTACTAGCACTTGCCCTTGCTACTTCATGGGGATTTATTATGCCCCATTGAATTACCGCATTGTGATTCCTGGTCTTGGTTTTGGAAACTAGCATTGATCATTGCTTCATATGCTGATTTTGCACTGTTGACTATGTATCCAAAACGTTGCGGACCAATTTTGACACCACCATAGTATCTTACCACAAAAATTGCAGTGTTAGTTTGTTTCATGTTCTTCATATATTCCAGGATCGCTCTGGCACCACCATGTTCGTTGTCATCCTCACATCCTTGGTTTTGTGTAGCAACACATCCTGTGAATCTGTATGCACACATAATGTGATGAGCTCGTCCGTGCTGCATTTTAAGTTTCAGGTATGCATTGTTCACTTGCTGTATGTTGGACACCTCACATGCATATCCTATGAATTTAGAAGCATTTTCCGTCTGAATTTCTCCTTCATGCATCGGAAGAGCATGTGCCTCTTGAAGCTGCTGGTGTGTTGCGTCTATAACGTCAGTTATAGATGGGGCCTTTACCTTCTGTACGTAAGGTTCATTATTCACAAAGAGTTTCCCTTGTTTTATTTGGACGTCTGGTCTATCGGCCATACTCCTGGATCTTGCATCTTTAATGTACATTCTATTTGTTTTTTGCTGTTCACGGATGCTCTCCGGGAGATGGCTGCTTACATTGAAGGCTTTACCTTCATCATTCTTCACTCCTTTTAGATTTTTAACATGGGAGAAGACATTAGCCTTGTCATTATGATCCTGCAATGTAATAAGCATTGCTCTGCTTTTCCCTTTTCCTATCCTGTGCGCTTTACGTATGCGTATCGGGTTCTGTATCTTCAGCTTAGTCTTGAGAAATTCTGCAGCTTTTTCGCTGCAGTTCTCTCTGTGTGTTTCCTTGATACCTGCTACAATTAAGTTGTTTTTCATGTCACGTACCTGGAACTGAGTTAATTGATTTGTAAGATCACAAATTTGTCGATCCTGTTTAACAATAATGTCAGTTAAGGCTGTGATTTTGTCATGATCAGTTACAGCTATTTGAGCATTTGCACTTACTATTTTAAGTTTGTTGTGTTGAGTCTGCAGTTTAGTATCCATATTGTTGACCTTTTTCTGGTATGTATCAATATGATCGTTGATCTTCTGTTCTACAAGTTGTATTTTTTGCAGTGCCGTGTCTTTCTCTGTTAATGAAGATTCTATTTTCGTCATTCTTCTATCCAGTCTCTTAAGCATGGCGAGTATTTTGCAGACTGGGTCTTCTATAGTTTCTGGGTCTTCGTCATCTGTAGAATTGTTTTCGAGGTTGTTATTTGGAGCCTGTACCTGGGCGTCATTGCTGTTTATCTGTGTAGATGCTGCCATGTTCTGAGTTGGGAAAGCTGATGCTTCAGATTGTAAACTCTGGCCGTTATTTATATCCTGTAGGGTCATCAGGGGTGGCATTGTTTGTTGTGTCTTATCAGGTACTTGTTGATTTAGGAACGTGTGATTGCCATATACAATTGCTTTGTTGAGTAAACTTGAATCAAGATCCTCCGAATCACTTTGTTTGAACAGCTGCTTCTTAAGGGAATCCGCATCAGCGTTAGCAATTTGTGTATTCAATATTATCTCACTATCATCTAATTGCCCTGAAGTGTTATGGGATATCCTTTGATCTTTATCATGATGATGAGCATTGTTACGGTTGACTGCTGCTGGCTTTATAGCGCTTCTTAATCTTGTTTGCATATCATTTGTAGCTTGTATTTGACTTGATGGGAGCTTGTTTTGAGGTGAGGTGACACTTACTTCTTTATTTCGTTTCGGTGTGCTGACATGTTTGGGTTGAGACGTGTCAGGTGTGTCCATCTTGGATTGGTCTGGTTGGCTTTGAATCCATTTTAAGATGTCATCTCTGCCTCTTTTGAAGTTGTCTTCTCTCTTCCTTCTTTGCTTCTTATTTTGGGTCCTTTTATGTTTTGATTTAATTATTTTATTTGGTTGTTGCGACATTTATATGTAGTAATTTCATAGTTTTCTCTGGCCGAAAGAATTTTTAGCTGCTAACCACAATGGCGCCGCGCATGCCCCCAATGCTTTTAAACTTTTCTTCAAGACTGGAACTACGTCATGTTCTCTATGAGCTGTGCACCACAACTTAAAGCATAAAATAAACCGATACAATAACATTTTATGGTCCATCTGCATTGGGTAATTTATGGTAAAAGTCAAAGTTAAAGTGAATATTGAAATAGTAAATGTCCTCTTCATTGGATCTTGTGTAAATAGCCACAGCATGGTACTGGAATAAGTCAAATTTGTCGAGCTGGTTCCAGCTTACAAGAACGTAATTTATAATGATACAAAAGCTGTCAAGAGACGTAAATTTCGATTGCTGGCCCTGCGAAATCTAAACATAAAATATCTATTTTCACAATCAAGAAATCCATACTTTCACCAAGACGCTTTACCCGTTTATGAAGTTGAAAGGTGCGCCGCCAGGGACCGAAGAAATCCTATTCTGTTATCAGAAGAAAATCCAAACACTGATATAAATTTCAATCACATGAAGTACCTTAGTTGTAATAAAGACATCCTCTCGCTTGATGTTGCCCTTCTGGATGGCCTCATGTATGGCGTATCCCAGTGGTACTTCAGTATCGTAGATGGCGGCTGTATCAAAATGCCTGTAGCCCAGTTCCAGAGCTTGAGTAACAGATGTCACCACCGCATCATGTACACTCTGCAATTTTGAGGCACTTGAGATTTAAAAGGACATTGCGGTTTGAAAGCTAAATGATAACTGTAGTAAGATCACCATTTGAAATAACCATGTCAAATTTATGCACATAGCTGTGAAACGAATTTAGTGCACTCCACAAAGCTGACATTTAATAGTAGTAGGACTTTAATATGATCCTTTTGTATCGAATGTGACATTTCTATTTTAGATCTATTTCTATCTGAACTTGATTTGGTGAGGAGTTACTTGTCTAGGTGCCCCTTGTGTCTGATTGACACCCATATCTGACTGGTGTTAATTAATCATGAGTTCAGTCGAAATAAATTAGATAATACAATAGTTCGTGCATTTCTTGCATTACGAGAGGACATTCAAAGTTTCCTGGGATTGAGTCTTTTATCTTACTGTGCTGTTAATTGGGCAAAAGACCCTAGATTATATTTCTTATAATTTTTGGAGGACGCAAGTCCATATTGTGGGACCACTGATATCCATGCTTTGGACTTCTGGTGACATCTACCCTGGGTTTGAAAGCCAGGGTGGATATCTAGCCTATGTGCTTTCTCATGCACCTGCATGTAATAGATTCCTTAGATTCACCTCTGGTGCGACATGGTAGCCTAGTCTTTTCGACATTTGAGCCCCTATAACTATGAATTTCTTTTTTAATGTGCAGATACATCTTGATCATATCTAGGTCAAGTTTGAGTATCAAGGTCATTGTGTTAAGGTGAAGTTCAAATGAAAAATGACATATTTTATCTAACCTTGACTTTTGTATACTTATATTCTACTAAAACTTACTTAAAAGGGTCACCTTCAGCTGAAGGTCAAAGTCAAGGTAACTTATATCATGGTCAAATGAAAGGAAATCAATTTTCTGGTGTGGTCGACGCATCTCAGTTTGAGTTTGAGTTTTCAGATTCAGTTTCATGCAAAGAATATAGCTCATTTGCCAACAAGCTAGATATGTATTGGGGGGAATCTTGTTTGTCAGCAAATGAGCTAGATGCTGCGGAATGTAAACAATATTTATAGACTGCATTACCTGGGTTGAAACCAAAAAAAATCTATCTTGTTGGCAAACGAGCTAGATTTTTTTAAGAAGAATACAGCTCATTTGCCAACAAGCTAGATTTTTTTGCCGCCAAAACTCCAACTGAATCTGGAAACTCAATCTGAAACTGAGCTCCACGATATGCACATTTTCTGTCAATTGTAAATGTTTTTGTAATCTATGTGTTATGTGGATGGTACGCCTTCGATTGAAAGGCATTCTTGTGCGAGAATGTTTTTGCCAAATAAAGATACATACAGAGTAGTCGTAATTTCCTTGAAAAGTTCCCAGACCAATTGCTGGCATCAAATTACCGTCGTTAAGTTGTATCTTGGGAACACCTGCCGCCATGATGATGGCAGATTTTTTTTACCAAAATAATAGAGTTTTCCCAATTTAAGTTTGCAGATTAGTTCACTGAATTGTTTTCCGGGATCTGTGAATCAGAAACAAAAATGGTCAGCATATTTGACTGCATTTGATATTTTGATTTTAATAAAGGTTTACATTTTATAGTCCATCTACATAAGCCATTTTTAAAATACTTTTATATCCAAGTACAATGTATGAAATATGTAAGAATGAGTAATAGGTGACACGGAAAAGAGTCACCTTGGTGATTGAAAACGATTTTGGCTGAAGCACATTCTTTTTTTACAGATACCATAAAATGTAATAACTAATATCTGGAATACAGAAAAAAACTAAAACGGAAAAATTCGAACGACCATTTAGAATCTATTGACGTTATGTAAAACGAAATGTAGGTTTGTAAGATTTGTTTTGGTAGCAGATAAAGAGAGATGAGGTGATTCTAAATATTTACAGACTGTGATTGGTCATTTGAACTTTGTCTGAAATGACCAGATAAGATATTTATGTGTCCGAAGTGGTTATTTTTATACGTACTAATGACTAAACTAGATTTAAACAAGAGAACGAACATTTGGCTTTGCGAATGGTTTGACTAACTGGAAAACATTGTGTTCTGGTTACATAAACTGTTCACATTGCACCCAAAAGAGAACTCTCCTGGTTATGAACTTTCTTTGCGATGTTTTTGTGGAATTGTGCGGAATTTTGAGTGCCAAAATTTTCCAGGTCACCCCAACATGGCAAAAGTGCTGTTTTACCCCCCACCCCCAAATGAAAAGTGGTCCTTTTCAATCAGGACTTCAGATTTGCAAAGTGTCACTTTAACAACTCCCCACCAATTGAAAGTGGTCATTTTCAGTCAGAACTTCAGACTTACAAAGAGCTGCTTTACCGCATCCAAACAAATTAAAAGTGGTAATTTTCAGTCAGGACTTCAGATTTGCAAAGTACTGCTTTACCCTCCCCCCAATGAAAACTTTAAGTTGGACTTTTGATTTCAAAGTACCACTTTATCCCCTACCCCCAAAAATTAAAAATGACCTTTTCAGTAGGGACTTCTGATTTGCAAAGTGCCAATTTATCCCCCCCCCCCCACCACCAGAGAAAATAAAAGTGGTGATTTTCAATCAGAAC
>JBCAUG010226713.1:0-18866 GCA_038406175.1 Haplosyllis leylae | reverse complement strand
AAAGCAAAGTTACAGGTAAATTAAAACACATAATCAGATAGGGCGCGACACAATTCTGATAAGAATTCTTGTTTATATAGTTTACGCGATAGAGGCGAGCGACTTGGCGGTTCATACAGAACGAGTCGTAGCGGCGAATAGAATGACGAACAGAATCTCCGTGATCAACAAAAGGGTGGAGGTATGTACAGATAGAATCTCAGTGATCAGCAAAAGGGTGGAGGTTTGTACACAAAGATGCGTTTTACTGTGCAGAAAGTTACATCAAATGGCAGTAGTATGACGAGAATCAGTCAATGATGATAATCATACAGCAGATTCCCTGTTGATAACTGATCTCGTCCATTTGTTATTTTCAGGACGTGCACTTACCAGAAAAGGTTGATGTCATTGTCAGCGAATGGATGGTAAGATTCCATAATGTGAATGTCTGTATCATGGGGTTATTGTTTACTGTGTAAGAAGATGTTTCACTCAGTATGTTTATTACTGCTTCAAGTACACAGTTTACAGTATGATAACGTGCTACATTCAGTACCATCCGCGTACGAAGTACGACGGGTGGTTATGTTTTAACAGGTGTCTGGTAACCTGGGGGAGGGGGTGTACCCTCTGGTCCCTGGTATTTTCCTGGGAGACCCCAGCCAGGCCTGTATCGGGGGGGGGGGGCCCAGTCAAGCCTGTAGCTGAAGGACTTTCTTGTTGTTACTGTATTGTTCATGAAAACATGCTTTCTTCACTATTTTTCTTACTGTTTCAGGGTTACTGTTTACCGTATGTGAACACGCTTCCTTCACTATGTTTATTACTGTTTCAGGGTTACTGTTTACTGTCTAAGAACAGGCTTCCTTCAGTATGTTTATTACTGTTTCAGGGTTACTGTTTACGTATGAGAACATGCTTCATTAAGTATGTTTATTACTGTCTCAGGGTTACTGTTTGCTGTATGAGAACATGCTTCATTCAGTATATTTATTACTGTTTCAGGATTACTGTTTACTGTGTGATAACATCCTTCATTCAGTATGTTTATTACTGTTTCGGGGTTACTGTTTACTGTATGAGAACATGCTTCATTCACTATGTTTATTACTGTTTCAGGATTACTGTTTACTGTGTGATAACATCCTTCATTCAGTATGTTTATTACTGTTTCAGGGTTACTGTTTACTGTATGAAAACATGCTTCCTTCAGTACTGTATGCACGAGACCATTGGTTACGGAAGGTAAACATATTTGACCTGATAATAAAGTTTAAATTGTAAATGGGAGTGGCCGTTTGTGACAGTGGTCGACAGTAATTATGGAGGGTTTTTGATTATTGTGTACTGTGATGTTGTAGGGAGGGATCCTATTACCCAGTACAGCAGATATCTACATCGCACCAATCACAGACGAGGAATTCTACAACGACAGGTGAGTTGACGAAACTGCTTTTGTTGTGGCCATAGTTACCGCCCGCGTACGTACTACGACTATATGTCTGTTAACAGGGGAGGGGGTCTTGTCCCAGGTCCTTTCCTGGGGGGGGGGGGGCGGGGGTCCCCTGGCCTCTGGTCATAGGTCCTTTCTCCCAGGTAGGGGGATACCCCAGTCAGGTCCTAGGACAGGGGGTAACCCCCTCCCGGCCAGGACCAAAATCAGTGATGACAGGAATAGGGATTTTGTCGCCCACCAGTCACCGTCAGCTTTGGTACAGTTTACTTTGACGCGAGTATAAAACGTTGAACCTTGACTGTTATTTCGTTTCAGGTTGAGTTTCTGGGACGGGGTGCAGTCACAGTACGATGTGAACATGTCGTGTCTCAAGACCGCGGCGCGAGACTGCTTCACCCGAGGGGTTCACGTGTTCTGCGTGGAGCCATGCAGCGTCATCGCGCATGGTCACATGGTCAAGTGTCTCAACCTCCTGGACATCAAAACCGAGGATCTTATCCATGTACAGGTTCGTGCGAGATTTCATTGAGTAAAACAGATGTAGCACCACAGATGAACCACAAAGACCCTGACTTTTAGGCACTTGGCGAAAATTTTTATGTTGACAACAAGAAAGTCCTCCTGCGTGAACACAAGAGGCATACCGCCCTCCGCGTAGCAAGTGCTCGTGCTCGCTTTGCTGTCCTATACTGGGAGGGGCGAGTATCCTATCCCTGGCTGGGGGGGATCCTGGCCAGGGGAGTTGCTGGGGGGTACCACATCCTGACCAGGGGGGTACTCCATCCCTGGCTGTCCTGTCCTGACCTGGATGGGGGGTGCCCAGGGCACCCCCTGTCCTGACCTGGCTGGGGGTACCCAGGGCACCCCCTGTCCTGACCTGGCTGGGGGGTACCCAGGGCACCCCCTGTCCTGACCTGGCTGGGGGGTACCCCTTCCCCCTGTGAACAGACAGACACCTGTGAAAACAGTACCTTTCCGTCATACTATGTACACCGGTGGTAAAAATGGATTCCATTTACCAGAATGGCAATGCATAGTTTTGTCTTTGTCGTCAAGTGTGAACAGTAACATTGGTAACCATGGTACCCATTTTAAATGACACAAAAAGTTTGTCATTGTTGTCAAGTGCAAACGGTCTTTGAAACGTGGAATGGTGCTCAGGTTGGTACGCAATATAAAACCTATCCGCGCGTTAGTTTTAGTGTAATGGTGTATTCATACTGAATGGAACCAAGACCGGAACATGGACTGGGAACTGATGAGTTGCATGAAACAGTGTGGAAGCTTTCACATTACACCTGAACAAGGACAAGGGCTGAGTGCTATTGTCCCCGATTGTTCTGATCCCGGTCCCGGTGCCTGACTCGGTTCCGGTTCCGTTCAGCGTAGGATTGAAACCAATAGGATTGAAATATCCATACCTTACCACGGTTAGCACCATTACCACAACGTTGACTACCGAGTACATGTGTAATTTACTGATTTAGGGCTGGTGTATTAATCACACTGTTTCAGGGTGCCTGTGTCATTATGTGTTACAGCAAACTGTATGATGTACAGTTTCAAGGTACCTGTGTTGCTACGAGTTATATTTTACTGTGTCAGAGTACCTGTGGTATATTTCGTTGTATTTTACTGTTAGAGGGTACCTGTGTTATAAATATTTTACTGTTTCAGGATGCCTGTGTTATTACACGTTGTATCTTACTGTTTCAGGGTGATTGTGTTATTACACATTGTATTTTACTGTTTCAGGATGCCTGTGTGTATTACACGTTGTATCATACTGTTTCAGGGTGATTGTGTTATTACACGTTGTATTTGACTGTTTCAGGATGCCTGTGTTATTACACGTTGTATTTGACTGTTTCAGGGTGCCTGTGTTATTACATGTTGTATTTTACTGTTTTAGGATGCCTGTATTATTACACGTTGTATTTTACTGTTTCAGGATGCCTGTGTTATTGCACGTTGTATTTGACTGTTTCAGGATGCCTGTGTTATTACACGTTGTATTTTACTATTTCAGGGTGCCTGTGTTATTACACGTTGTATTTTACTATTTCAGGGTGCCTGTGTTATTGCACGTTGTATTTTACTGTTTCAGGGTACGTTCAAGTTGAATTGTTTCGGACACAATACAGTTCACGGGTTCGTGTTGTGGTTCGACGTTGGTTTCCCTCAGAATATAACTCTCACCACGTCTCCCTATGAAAAGTAGGTACAACTATATAACTCTCACCACGTCTCCCTATGAAAAGTACGTACAATTATATAACTCTCACCACGTCTCCCTATGAAAAGTACGTACAATTGTGCAGTAATGGCTTATTCACACTGCACGGGAAGTGGACCAGTACAGGTACAGGGAACAGAACCAGGATTAATGGGTCCTAATACACAGAACCGTTCACACTGGTCTGAGATGGGGAAAGGAACCAGGATGCATTGTTACCGCCCGTGTACGAGGGAAGGTACTGTTTTCACAGGTATGTGTCTGTCCACAGGGGGAGGGGAGGGGGTACCCCGATCAGGACCAGGACAGGGTACCTGCCCCCCCCCCTCCCTTGCGTAAGAAGTGCCACGGACAGGATACGGCGTGGGTGGTTTTCACGCAGGAGGACTTTCTTGTTTCCTATTGTTCTGGTCAAGTGCCCTTTATCTGTCCCGGTCCCGTGGAGTGTGAATAACCCATTAATCTAGTACCTTTGGTGGGTTGAACAATGACATTAACAGTTCAACAGTCCAAAACTCCATTTTGACGCAGAAGCAAACAACCCATAAAAACAAACAATATTTACGAATGCTAGAGACGGTTATTTAGTCGGATCCCCTCTTTACGAACCAAAATTTTCTGAATTTCGAATGGTTACTCGGAAAAAACGGCGAATGTAGGGTTGGTGCTCACCCAGACGGTTGAGCCCCCACGGCAAGTGGTGGATCCACCTCTGGGGTTGACAGTAATTTTATTTCTGACGTTTTTGAGTGATTTGGGTGCACATATTATTTTAGGGAGACGCATTGGCAGCAGTGTGTAGTTTACGTCACAAATCCGTTTAGCGTGAAACAGGATACTAAGATCAGTGGCTCCATCTCGTTCACACCGAGCAGCAAGTGCAGCAGGTAAACAAAGAACACATACCAGAAACAGGTGTGGCACCAAGATGTGATTCTGAGGATCGTAACACTCAAACAATTTAAACTCGCAGCAAACAAAATGCCCACACGCATGGACTTTCCTGATAAAAAAACCGAGTAAACATGGTCGCCACCTATGGACTATGGACTGAGGATTGTCTGCATGTAATGTATCCATTAAAGTCACCGTCAAAGTTACCGTACATTGTGTCAATGTGACGGTGACTTCTTCTTTTTTTTAAAAATTTTTGGAGGACACAAGTCTTTTTTTTGTGGGGCCACTGATACCCTTGTTTTTGATTTCTGGTGACGTCTGCCCTGGGACCAGAGAGGATCTGTCACTTGTGTACTTTATTACCTGCGTGCAATGGATTCCTCAGATTCACCTCTCTAGTGTGACACCTGCTGACCTCTGACGGTGACTTTGGCAGGTAGACCCAATCTGGCCGTCCAAGTCACTGTCACTATTGACAACTTGTGTTAAACTTTGATGTTGACTTGACAGGCATGGGTTCGATGACATTACGTGATTGTTGATTATTTGCAGATTGCTGGACGTAACGCTGCGTTTTCAAGTCGACGAGGGGAAAACCGTTGAAAAAACGTACCATCTTACATGACGTCATGGTTACTATGGTGAAGTGTGTAATTTGCAATGACAATGTTTTTATACGAATCTTGTGATAAAGTTTTATGTCTATAAATAGCACTCAGTTATTTTTGGGTAAATAAGGACACGGAAGATCATATCTCTTGGGGAGATGGGTCTGTGTATCCAAATAACATATAATTTTTAGAATCCAACAGTTCCGTTATTTGATTTTCAAAACGGACTGTCCGTAATGAGGAATGTTGTTTTTGAAAACTTGCACACCGTCCCAGATTAGGCACTGCAACGTGTGGCGCCAATGTAGAGAAAACGGAGTTTATTTGATTTGCTTGTTTCGAATATTACATGTTAAACACATCCGCCAAACCTAAATTCCACAAAAAGTTAATTTTAGAATTTTTAGGCCAACGTTTAACAAAAACACCAATTAAATCAAAGATTAGATTTACACTGGGTCCCGCTTACAACGAGTTTGGCTACAACGAGCACCCGCCTACTACAAGCAAATAATTTACCATCTCATTGACCACTGTTACAATGAGCACCTGGTGACCACGAGCACATCTTTGAGCATCAAACTGCTCGTTATAACCGGAACCCAGTGTTTTTGTTTCGATGCCATCATTTTTAGGCAAAACGGAGAACATTTGTTTTCCAATTGAGGTCGGAAATCTGGATCACAAAATTGATAAAACTATGCGGCTCGAATTTAGGTCATACCTCGCTGGTCGGCGCATTACGTAGATTGACTGTGTCGAACATCTGGTCACTACGTCTGAAAAGGAAACATTGTTACTGGGATCTTATGAATGTTTCACTGAACATTCTTAAGGTAAAAAAATCATTGGAAAATAATAAATGGACCGAAAAAGACAATGAGCTAAAGATACATAAAACATTAGAAAAAATATTAATGACAAGCTATGTATTAAGCGTGCGTGTGATGGATCATTCAGAACGTGATAAATTAGACAGATACGTTTTCCGTTGTCGGATCTGATTGATTTATCGAACACTGGAAACACTAAATACTGAAAAGGAAACAATGTTGTTTGGTCCTAATTTCCGTTTCATGAAAATTTCTTGGGGTCAAAAAAGAAGAATGAAGGTGAACAATACAGAAAACTGCAAAATTGAACGTTATTTTACGGTTATCGAGCCATGCAGTGACAGAAACCTTGGCCCCCTAAAAGTTTGAGCCACTTTAACAAGAGTAAACAATCAAAGGGTAAACAAATAGTCTGAGGTTAAATGCGACTTAAACGTAAAGTTCAAACGTCTAAAGTTAAAACGACGTTCCGTTACGCTGGACGTCATGGGGGAAAAATGTTCTTGAGGACAGGAAAAAGTAAATGAAATAGGTTCACAGAACTAGAAGGACTAAAGTTTCGGGAATGACCGCGCGCTTTTCAGACAATACAGAAATACTCTTAGTGTTCCATTTCGCCCAGTGACTAATCCGCAGACTTCGATTATCAAAGTAAAGTCAAAGCTGCGGCCATGAAGGTTTGTTTAAACGTAACATCACTGACCGCGAAAGTTTAAACTGGGTTCTATGGCTGTAACTGGAAACGTTTACTTTGTCATTCTGCCCATCATAGCGCTTTTTTATGTGACCAAAATTTTGAATCAAAAAATCTGCGCAGTTACCATGATGTTTCGTGTAGTTATATTACATAGAGAGGGGATTAGACCCTTCAGTTCCTTGAACCCGGCCACACCACGGACCCCATCACCCGGAGACCCCCTCCACCCATTCCATTAGCAGGACGACGCAGCTTTGTCGAATGCCATTCGGTAGACAATAGGCACAGTCTCAAGAAGGAGAGTTTTTTTCTGTACCATGTGCGAAACCGTGAGGAATACAAGAAAACATACAAACAGACGGAATCATGTGTCGTTCCTACCGTCTCGGTTTCGGCAGCGCACGGTTCAGTTTGTGTGCTTTTCTTGTGGTGCAGAGTATGTCACTCGGTGTGTGTCCCACAGATACGTTTTCTCTCCGTGTATTGTGTATGTACCGTGTATAAAAGAAAGAGAGGTTTGCAGAGACGACAGACATTGATTCGCTTCGGTTACGGCGAGTACAACACCATTCAACGTAAATTAGACGCACAGAGATCTGTATTAATATAACACATTACGTAAAATTACCGTCTTGCACGTATATTGTGTATGTTTGGATTAATATAATACAGAGGTATTGTTAGCAACTTTTGCAGTGGAGAGAGCTAGGCCTACGTGAATATGCGGTGTTTTTATTTCATTAGAGCACCAAATTAACCTTGTTTGAAAGTTTTTGCAATCTTTAGATTGCTTGTAGCTGTTTGGTGTGGTGGTTTGAGCATTGGACTGCAAAAGGTTTTTGTTGCAATTTTGCCAGAATTATGTTTCTTAGATTATAGAAGTCTATTATTAGCTTGGAATTATGATCTTTTAAACTGCCTGACATCAGGTCCTGGACATAGGCTGAGAGAGATAGACATAAAACGGTTCAAAACCAATAAGGAATCTGTGTTGGTGTCTGTCGCTGTGCACCTTCAGACAATTATAAACAAAACATTTTTATGGATCTCGGTATCGGTTTCGGTGTCGGTCAGTGTGAACACACCTTACGAATAACAGTGTCCGCAACGTAGGACAAAATACACAAAAGACACAAAGTTGAAATTGAAAAAAATTGATTTGTTAAGTAAAATGAAGACAAGAAATATTTACCATCTGTGGGGTTGAGTTATTGGTTTTTAAAATGTAGGATATACAATTCTCACTGCATAATTCGTGATCCTTGAAGAACTTTTTACGACCTTGAAAATCATTACTGACACATGTGCACATATAGGGGACATTATTTTAATTTTGACTGTAATTTGGCTGGAAGCCCAGGTACATAATTAAAACGACAAAACCGTAGAGTTTTGTACGTTGTCTAAATCATGCTTGAAAAAAAGTGGTAAAATTTGACGAAAAGGAATTCCGAAGAGACGCACATGTTAGGGCCCGCTTACATTGAGCATTAGCGACAGCGTTAGTGGACATCGCTAAGAATGGAAGTTCTACCCATTTCTTAGCAATGTCCGCTGAGAAGATTTTGCATCACTAACGCCATCGCTAAGAACTCAATGTAAACGCAACCTTAGGAGTTGATTCGCAAAGATCCTTCACACTGAGCGAAACCGAACTCAAAAGCGACATTGACGAGGTCTCTGAATATTGAAGTTTTTTAATGATAAAGATCAAAGAACCGATTTCGCTTTCGCGCTCGCTTTCGACAAGTGTGACTCTACCTTTATTCGGTTTCTTATAAGCTATGATGACATAGAGAAGTGTCCTCAGTGGGAAAATAACACAGTGTTTACAGTAATGATACAGAACGTGTTGCTATTAGCAACCGGTTGTCATACAAGATGTATGGAGCAAGTAGAGCCACAGGTTATGTAGTTTAGCACAAACAAACATCAATGGCATTTAAACTTAGTTGATTTCTGATTGTTTTTGATTGAATTTGTTTCTTTACTTTTTCGTTTCGAATTTGTCTGCAGGAAAATTTCTGTGCGTGTGGGTGTAGATGAGTGTGTCTGTCTGCCTGATAGTATGTGCGTGTGTGTGTGTGTGTGTGTGTGTGTGAACTGGCGGATTTAAGAGGGGTGATGAGGATACTTACTTCTCCTCAGCCCCCCCTTCCCCAGCCCAATTTTTAAAAAATGAAAAATTCAGGCAATTTTTATGGACAATTGACGAAATAATAGATTGGCACTCCCCACTTACTTTGGAGTTGGCGCCCCCGTCTGGGAAATCCTGGATCCGCCAGTGGAGTGTGTGAGCAGTCGCAGCAGAATTTATCCTGAATTAACAAATTCGGTTAGGAATTCAAGCAGGAACAAGTTTACTACAGGTAAGTCAAATTGATGTAAATTCTGAAAGGCTTCAATTTTCGAACAAACCAAACGTTTTGCTGTATTTCCGCACGAACCGTTATTCTTAGAACTTAACAACAATCATCGTGTTGGAATTTTGAATGATCTTGCTTGTTCATTAATTACATTATCCTCCTATGTTTGCTTGTACTGAGAGGATTTTATTTCACATGTCCATAAACACTGCATTCTTTTCAGTGGTTAATATACGTAAGGTAAAGTACAAATTACTGTAGTACTTCCCTTTTGTGCTCAGTTGGAGTAAAACGTTTAAATCATAACAAGGAAGCAAGGAGGCTTCAATCAGAGCTGTTTTGTCGTTTCCATGTGGGAATGACCAAAATCGTCATTCTCTGCCCAAATCCCACTGTAAGTCATGTGACCACCCCTCTCAGCCAACAGATGACTCCATTCTTTCAAATCGGCTCAAATTCTCCGAAACTTGTGAGAAATCATGAGATTTCATCCAAAAATATTTAAATATTTAAAACAGCTCTGCTTAAAAGATGGAATTCTGAAAAAATATACATGAATAGGAATTGTCAAAAAATCTTAAAGCGTAAAAGAGAGGTGGCCATCCAATGGAGTGGCCGCAAAACACGGGTCAGACTGTACTCTGTACGTGGATGCAACTGCGTATTGTATGTGTGTCTGAACTTATTGATTGCGCCAAACACTGCAAAATAACTATACATCATGGAAACAGAACGAACTGTTCACACGAAAAGACTTAAATTTGCATTGAAATAGAATTTGAACGAAATTAATGTCGGCACAAAAAAAACCCCGAAACTGGTCCTGGGGCAGATGGTATATTGAGCGTTATTTTTTCAGAAAATAACTTTTGTTTTCTGTTTGAATTTGCACAATTTTTACTGAAAATAGCAACTTGAAAAGAGTCGACAAATGCACAACCAACAGATGGACCTGACAATCAATACAGATAGTTAAATATTTTATACTTCCGTCGATTCCTTCCAGGAAAATTATTTTGATTTGAAAATCCTGGTGGATTCTCGTAAATTTTACTTTGAATCCGGATCTTCAGTCAGGACTAAAATCACTGAGATCTCAAACCAAAGATTGTTCCAAATGGAGAGCATGAGAAATTGGTTGGTTGTCATGGTGACGCTGCTGGTTGTATTTGTCCTGCCACCAGAGGGAGCTGGAGATAAATCAAGTTACACAGGGAAGAAGGATGCGGAGAATCAGCAGTGCAGTGGGTGAGTGAATACTAGGAGAGAGTTACCTCAAGTGCAACTTTCTGTTTCTATAACGTAAGAATTGAATTGAATATCTTGAGAAAGCTTCAAATACCAAGAACAAAGAAAAATATCTGTTACAAATCAATTTTTCAAAAAAGTATAACAATACCCGCTGTTGACAACATATGGGCAATCAGCTCCACTGTGATATCATAACTTTAAATGAAAGTGAAATGTTGTGAGTATCAGTGGAGCTGACTGGTTGACTCGCCCATTTTCGCGACAACTCTTAAATTGAAACGTTGATATGATATATCTTTTTGGACATTGAACTTGATTTTAGAAACTGCACAGGCATCAAAGACAAGGAAAAGTATTACTTTGACGGGTATGCGGACATCTCCATCCACGAACAGATGATCTCAGATACAGCAAGAACAAATACATACAGGTACAATACTTATCCTCTCTCTCTGCCTACCCAGGAACTACTAACTATACATAAATTCTCAAATATAACTAAAATAGATAACTGAAGTACTTTGTTGATTTATCCATCTTTATGTGCCATATTTTAATTTGCATTTCCAGAAACGCCATTTTCCAGAACACTGCTCTCATCAAGGACAAAGTGGTTGCAGATATTGGAGCTGGAACAGGTGGGAAACTGATGGCGAAACCTTCGTGATCAAATCCAATTTCTCTTGCATTGTCACAAAATTTCTCGATCTGTTTTTCTCCTTCAGGTATATTGAGTTTATTCTGCGTTCAAGCTGGAGCCAAAAAAGGTGAGAAAATTGAAAGATTGATAAAAAATTTAAGCTTGTAATTTATTTGCAATGGACACTAAAAAACTTTTTTTACTACGCCACAGATGCTAGTTTGCTGTTATTTTGCAGTATACGCCATAGAAGCAAGTAATTTGGCCGATTTGACAAAGAAAATAGTAAAAGCGAACAAAATGGAAGATAAAATAACAGTGATCAAGAGAAAAGTAGAGGTAGGTACTTTATAATAATAGAAGGATATAGGAATGGTTGATCAATTATTGCTGGCTCGTTTAGAGTCAGCTTAGTGATTGAGTTGGGGTGCCCGCAAAGATTTGGAAATATGCCTTTGGCACTTTTATGATAAGCAGGTTTACTTTAGGCTGCAGTTATTGGTTGGAATTGTTTACACAAAATGCCACCATTACATCAAATAACATTACACACAGCAACTAGCCACCCTGTTGTGACTTTCACGACGTCGTATTTTTAAGTCTTGTATGACGTCATTTAATTCTGATGAAAATAGATTGGATTTTGTGAAAAGCTGAATTCATTTAAATTTATGATTCTGAAGTTAAACTGAAAAAGAGATGATTGTAATAAATAACTATGTCTAGTTTATCTTCATATTTAACCCTAGTAAATATGCCAAATAACTATGTCTAGTTTATCTTCATATTTAACCCTAATAAATATGCCAAATAACTATGTCTAGTTTATCTTCATATTTAGCCCCAATAAATATGCCAAATAACTATGTCTAGTTTATCTTCATATTTAACCCTAATAAATATGCCAACATTGCCAACTTTGCGTGATACAGAAAACTCAATCAGGCAAGTTGATTTCTCTCGAGCAAAAAATCATGTGAATGACTTCACGGATTTCTTCGAAGCAATTAGGTTCTTTACTATAAACAATCCTGCCAGATCTTTTACTCTCTACTTGATAGTATCCAATATTCATTGAATTAAACATATTCTGTCAAAGGTCAGTCAACAAGTAAGCGTAATCATAAGTCATAAAGTTTGAATTGTGATTATTACTAAAAACTGTATTGTTTATCTATTGGATGTGATATATTCACTTGACGTGAAAAAACCCGAATGCTTCAAAAGAAATATGCTTAATGATCCCATTTTGGAATCATTTTTCTGTTGCAGATTGCTGACATGCCAGAGAAAGTAGATGTTATCGTTAGTGAGTGGATGGTGAGTAATCAAACCAAAATTGAACATTCAATAGTAAAGCAGGTGTGGCACTTGGAGTAGACTCTGCGGATCAACACACTCAAAACCTCCAAAAACATACAACTCCGCGTATTCGCTTTGCAGTTGATATACTATTTTTGTTTTAATGATATTTCCTACTATTTTAGGGGTACAGTTTACTGTTTGAGAACATGTTGCCTTCTGTTTTGTTTGCCAGAGACAAATGGCTGAGAAAGGTAAGAGGAAGAACTTAATTGTTAACACTTGCACACACTTGTGATGTCAGAATGTTGTAAAACAGTGATGAAGAACTAAGATGGTGTTTTTATGCTATTGAGAAGAGCCACACACAAGTCCCTTTTTTCGTTATTCAGGGAGGTGCAGTTTTACCCAACACAGCTGACTTGTATTTTGCTCCAATAAAAAGCGACGGTTATTACGAAGAAAGGTAATTTAAAATTAATACTTATTGGTAGAAAATAACTGTCAAATACATCCTAAATCAAAGCCTTCACAAAACGAAAGGTTGCTTAGTCAAAAATAGCGCTCATGATATAACTATGAAAATTTGCTGACAATAGTTCTCTTTTTTAAACCTTTAAAATCTGGTAGAATTAGTTCTCTCGAAAAAAGCAAAATGAAGCAGACATGTCGTTTTGTAGACTAGATTTCTGGGACCGAGTGAACGACGACTACCAGGTGGACATGACGCCGTTGAAGGATTACGCCAGGGAGTGCGTGACACGGCGTCCGTACGAGATCACCGTCCGACCCAAGGACGTCCTCGCCGGCGCCGTCAAAATACAACACTTCAACATAGAAACCATGGAAACTGACGACTTAAAGCTTGTCAAGGTTTGAAACTTTCATCGGTGGAAAGGGATATTTTCTTATTCATATAAAGCAGACAGAATGAATTGTTTTCATTAGCTCTGGAATGAAAATTCCAGAGATTAAGTGATCCTCGTGATGAAATAGTGCTATTTTCTGTACACAAATTTAGCGTCATTTTCTGGCGTCGTGACATCATTCCAGAGCTTGGAAACCGTTGCCATGCAGGGTTACTTCATTTAAAATTTTTCACCGTTACTAGCAATTGGCGAATAGGCGTCATCGTCCCATGCGATGTTTCCTTGTATATTATTGCTGATAACATTGAGCACATGACATCATTTTGTAAACTAGGTAAACGTTTCTTGTTTCAGAATACGTTTAGTTTTGACGTTTACAGCAAGGCCAAGGTCGTCGGTTTTGTTATCTGGTTTGACGTTCATTTTCACGGCGGATTTACGTTATCGACGTCACCGTTCAAAAAGTGAGCACAAAACTGTAAATTTAGAAAGTCCTAGGTAGACGTTCTTCAGGGCCGCACAATTCAGAGGGAATTCTCATATAATCCCGGCTAATTCTCTTGCAGTCCTGGCTAATTCTCATACAGTCCTAAGGGCAAAATCCAAGGGGAATTCTTACACAATTCTAGGGGAGTTTTCACACAATCCTAGGGGAATCCTTACACAATCCTAGGGGAATTCTCACACAATCCTAAGGGAATTCTTACAAAATTCTGGAGGAATTTTCTCACAATCCTTGCGAAATTCTTACACAATCATAAGGGAATTCTCACACAGTTCCAGGAGAATTCTCACACAATTCTAAGGGAATTATTACATAATCCTTGGGAATTCTCACACGTTCCTTGGGGAAAGTAAATGTTCCATATGTAATGGTGAATAAAAGAAATGCCCAACATATCGTAGATAAGGAAGATTTAAGGTCAAGGTCAGGAAGCTTGATAATCCTGCAAAATTGTGTGACCTTGAGAATTTCTTGATGATTGTGAATTCCCCCAGTATTGTGTGAGAATTCCCCAGGATTGTGTGAGAATTCCCTCTAGGATTGTGTAAAAATTCCTGTAGGATTGTGTGAGAATTCCCCTAGGATTGTGCTAGAATTTCCCAAGAATTGTGAGAATTCCCCGAGGATTTTGTGAGAATTTCCTAGGATTATGTGAGAATTCCCCAAGGATTGGGTGAGAATTCCCAAGGATTTTGTAAGAATTCTCCTAGGATTGTGTAAGAATTTTCCCCACGCTTATCTAACCAATGGCTAAAATGGTTTAACTTCTGAAAACTGTTTTGTAGAGAAACACACTGGTACCAGACCGTACTTTATGTAGATGAATCATTTAGTGTTCCCAAGGGTACTCCACTCACAGGATCCGTGTCTCTGTCACCTAAAGAAGATAACGATAGGTAGGTGAATCTCCAAATCTCACCGCACCAGAAACAATGGGTAGGTGAATCTCCAAATCTCACCGCACCAGAAACAATGGGTAGGTGAATCTCCAAATCTCACTGCACCAGAAACAATGGGTAGGTGAATCTCCAAATCTCACCGCACCAGAAACAATTGGTAGGGCAATCTCTCCATCACATTTAAAGGTCTGTAGCTACATTACAATACGAATACAATTGATCACCAAATATAAATCAAATAAGAATTGTAATCACCTGTTCAACAGAGAAATTTGTGTTTAGAAACAAGTTTTTGAGGCACATTATTTTGAAAGTTCTAAATACTTTGTCGTCAAAATACGCATTCGTGTTTTTCCAATTTTTGTTTCTGATATTGCTAAATTCGATGAATTAGATTACTAGAATTGACTATTCATGGATAGGTGAACTCTTCATTTGCATTATCCATGGAACAGTTCACCATTTATGGATAATGTAGCATTTTACATGGATAGTGCACAATGAATGAGCACTCTCCATGGATAGTGAAAAATGAATTTACACTATCCACGGATAGCTAAATACATTATGTGTGAACAAATTACTATTCATAGATAATAGATTCCAGTATCCACGAGGCACTTGTCTAATTCAACTAATTAAATGAATTCATCTAATTTCAAAACCAAAACAGGAAAAACACGATTGTCATCAAATGCTTTTTCGCCAGGTATTTAGATATAGTCGTGGAGTACAAGGCTGAAGGAAAAGAAACCGTGAAGAAAACATACGTGATGGACGGATAAACGAAACACAGAAAGGACGAATGAAAGGATGGAATGATGGAAGAGTTTAATGCAAGAAAGGAGGAATGACAGGACGTGTGAATCTGACGCATTATGTTGACGTGTTAAGGATTCAGTAGCAGATTTCATTGCTACAGTATTTTTCTGAACATGTTCACCCCGCTGAAAGCTGGAGGAAACAGTCATTTAAATTAAGTGGAGAATGATGCCAAAAATATTTGTTTTCATTACTATCATATGATTCATCGCTAATTTTTCTTAAGTAGAATTCTTGAATATTTCAGAAAATTTTAACCTTTATTAGAAATCCGATCAAAAAATGAATTACACCTGTCTTAAAATGATACCAATGTCTCCATCTACATTTCATTAAAATTAAAAAACCAACGCAAATTAGACTATTATGCAAAAAGTTCTTAGTGATTTTTAGCGATGATTGCTAGTAATGAAGCTCTTGTGGATAAAAATATTACAAATTAATGATAGATCTACCTGGACAAATCAGTTTACGTGCAGGAGTCATGCTAATAAGGTTTACTCACACCTTGAAAAGCGAAAGCGATGCAGCCACCAGGTGTAGAATGGCTGCAGCATTCTTGGGCTCCATCTGCTTTGATACAATTCTCCTATTAGTCATCAAAATAAAGTGGAATAATACAAAAAAAACAAACATTTGTTCTCATGTTGTTATCAGCAACTTGTCTTGTTTTGATTGATTTGTGTGATTGTGTATGTTTTCATAGACTTGATATGAACAATTTTCTAACATAGATTTCAAGAATTAAGTTACATTTTAGCATTTTAAAGGAAAATTTTCATTTAAATCTCAAATATCCAAATGAATACATGTTCAAAAATCACACAAATCAATTTAAAACTAGAGAAGCTGCATTTCAGAAAATCTCCATTAAGATAACCTTCCCAAGCAAATATCGTAAGCTAAGATATTTTTTGGAACGTGACAAGATTATACATAAAAAAGTCAAACTTGGCAACTCCCACATATGTGGTTGTGACCGAACAGCTAAAAACTCAAAACGGTGATAATGCTGTTTTGATTTTGAAGATGACAAGTGCTAGCCATCTTATTCAGCTTTTTTGTGGCAGCCATCTTTGATATCGGCCATTACCAGAAACCCCAAAAATAGCTCCTGCTACTAAACTGTGCAAAATATAGGTTTGCATCTTATTAATGAACTCAATTTTTTTGCAATTATTAAAAACACAAACTTTAATCACATGTTTACCTGAAGCACACGTTTCAATGGGTAAAATCCATAAATAAACACGATATTTTTTTATGATTTCGTGTCAGCTGCGAAGCGCTTTATTCGTTTTCCAAGAATCACTGTAAGTTTGCACAAATAACAAATGCATTTTTCTTTCGTTTATTATCTGTTTAACGAAAGTAATAATTTTGTGAGTGAAAACGGAACAATCAGCCATTTCCATTTGAAAATTCAAGTCTGGTTAAATTGTCCTTGTAATGTTTTTAAATATAATTAAAATTATAAAAATGTGTTCACTGATTGCGTGATTTACATATTTAATTTGAGCCACAGGAAACTTGAAATTAAAGAAGAAACAACCGATCAATTGATTTTTTTTCCGAATAAAATTCTGTAAAATCTCTAGAATTTGTACAATTTTAGAATACTATTTTTAGTCATTTTCCTTTTTCAAATTACTGTAGATTCTACAAAATTCAATTCGAAAAAAAAAAACTACAGTGGATTGTAGGGAGGAGGTTGTTCTAGGCGCTTACGGACGATTTCATGGGCTTTAGGAAAATTTAGCCAATTGTCCTTCTAGGTTCGGCGCCCCCTCCCCTCCTCTCAGTGGGAAAATCAAGATACACCACTGGGCAATGTAGTTGGCGTCTAGATTTTAATTATAACCGTGCAAATCAACTCTGTCTGAAAAACATCGGAAGTTATTGCAGAAAAAAAAAACGTTCGAGCATCAATATGGATCGGTGGCCCCGGACACTGCATGTTAAGCTAATGCAGCATATATTTTATACATGTTGTATATGTGTAGCTTTAATAGTCTCGTATATGGTAATACATGGTGCATATTGTCATCAGCGTCACATCTGTTCAAAAAATAATTTACCGCAAGGCGCGTAACCGATGGGCGTTATTATCGATTATCTACTACTGCATTCAATAACGTAGTGAAAAGTTTCAAACATGTTGAAAAGCCAAGAATTGTACAATCTTTATGGTTATTAATGAACTCTCTAAAGCCGGCAACCACGTGTAATCAAATCCATAGAATATCATTTTGAATAATACAACTTACGTAGAACAAATTGACATTTGAGTTTTCCCTAAATGGAGATGCATTCTGTAGATTCTACAGAGTCACGAGAAAGCAAAAAAAAATCGAGTAGCAAAATGTTACCCCCAGTGGGGACTGTGGGGCCTCTGATTTGAATGCCCTGCATGCTACAATTTGAGCTAATTCCCTATTTGCTGGAAGTCTCAAGAACTTTAGATCCTTTGGTTGTCATGCTTTATTGATTCCAAGAAATTCTAAGTCTAAGAACAATAAACATCGCGACAATGCGTTTATCAACAACGCCCATTCTTCAATTGCAACGATATGTTTTACGTTAATTTCTAGTTTTGCAATCGAAAAATTTTGGTCTTAAGCCTTCTAAATCTAACAGCGCCAATTTAGTTACTTTATTAATTCAGTTTCCTCCCACTCCCTGGCGACGAGCCTCAGCATCTGGTCACACACATTGACTCGTACAGAAAAATAAATGTACGTACAATACAGAAGCAGTACATTCTGTGCAACTACTTCAATCTATCACCAGACATGTCAACTTACCATATCTGCATATCGAGGTGTTCTACATTCCTTTTGTGAGGATAAAATAGTTTGCACAGTTTTATGGGATATTTCAAGGAAAAGGATTAAGTGACCATAGAAACAGGCCATGTACCACTGGATCGTACATTCCACATGAGGATTGTAGAGGTAAACACTTTCATTTTGTTTTGTGTTCATTTCAACTGACTTTAATTTTGATTGTTTGATCGTTTTTTAAAAACAGAGAAGCAGATGTGTATAGGAAGCAGGCCCCCAACATGTCGGTGTTGAATTTAACTTGAGGCCTGGATCCAAATACAACAGACATGGAACCCTGTCTTGCATACTGACCACTTAATTGGATGATAACAGACATGGGACCCTGTCTTGCATACTGACCACTTAATTGGACGATAACAGACATGGGACCCTGTCTTGCATACTTACCACTTAATTGGTAGGACCCTGTCTTGCATACTGACCACTTTCTATTCCTTGTGCAGTTATGACTCAGATTTTTAATGTTGGAACAAAACACCTGGAATGGCATCATTATTGTGACTGCAAATTCAAAATTCTATCACAAAACACTGTCTTCCAGTTATCTTATGTTTATCTTTTTGTGTACGCACGAGTGGCAATATTATCATATGATATAGATTTTCACAAAAACACTGAAAATGGCAAAAAATTAAAGAGAACAGTCACCGAGAA
>JBCAUG010226602.1:0-18866 GCA_038406175.1 Haplosyllis leylae | reverse complement strand
AGTTATATTGCCCGAAAAGAAATGATAAATAATTTGTTTCTTCACTTATTTATTCCTGAACCATTCCAGTTTTCATAAAAAGTACACATAAAATTGTTCATCCCAGTTTGCAAATAATTGAAAGTTAGTAAACCCAAAACGATATATTATTATATTTTGGTCGTTGAAATTTGATTGTTCAAATGAATAGAACTATTCGCAAACTGGAATAATAACTAAAAACTAAAATTTACTACATAATCACAAGCTATATTTTACATATTGAAATGCAAGGTCAACTCAATTTGTAAATAATGGGATGATTGTTACATGTTGTTTCATCTTCAGTATTTCTATACGAGACATTCACACATAGGAAAATAATAATACGAATCAGCAACGTTGAAAACAAACATCCAATTATAGACAAATTTGAATAACAAAAAACATTCTAAAATAATATAAACATGTATTCACCTTCATACACGACAAGAAACTACTGTCGTCAATATTTGTTTCTGCTTTTGTGTTGAATTATTTATTCGTTATTTAGCACAATGATTACTATGGTTATAAAGTTGAAGGAACGTTACTATTTCTGAATAATGGAATGTTGCCAATTCATACTCAAGTAATACAGTGCTGCAAATATGTATGACCAAAAAGCATATAAATGAAAAAATTGCATAAAATCTTCCATATACCATATATATATGTAAAAAAATTAAAGTGACGTTTAGGGTTACATACAAAAATGTAAACAGGATTTATAATAAAATCTTTTACATAAAAAACAAATACTTCAGTACAATATATTATATGTACACAATGTAAAGGTTAAAAGTTGCTCTAGATAACATGCAGAAGTTTCATGTAATTAGATGCCAAATTCCTCGCCATAGATAGGGTGCTGAAAAGTTTCATGTTGCCAGTCTCCTCTTAGCTGCAGGGTCACCACCACCATCATCTCTGCGACGCCGTTTGCGCATTTTTCATGGTGATGGGGTTGGCAAGCGAGGATCAAATTCTTCATTGTCATCTTCGTCTACATCTCCCCCACCTGCAGATATAAAAATTGGATATATATATTTGATATGAATCAGACTAAAATACATATGCGTAAAGAAAATAAATATGAATGTTAGAAGAAGAATTTATACGTATAAAATGTGGAGAAGTGGGTTTTTATACGTATAAACATTTACCTCTTGGTCTCCGTTCAACAGGTCTGGAAGGTGGTCCTAGATATGTGGATCCTCCTGGTCTGTGCCATCGTCTGAGCCCATGTTTACGTGGTGTAGCCGTTTCATTATTTTGCTCAGGGAACCAACATAAAATATCCAGGTTCTCGACTTCATCATTGCTGTCATCGGTGTCGCAGACGAAATTGACATCTGCTGATGGATTTGCATCCCCTACATTAGAGAACATTTTCCGCTGCACATTTCGCCATTGTTGTAGATGTTTGTTGAAGACTGCATCGAAGTCCCTATAGGTCATTCTGTTATTCTCCAATCTGTCTACATACTGTGGATAGTTTGTCTGGAAGAAGGAAGAAATGTTCGCGTGGAATTTATTGAATGCTAAATTCCAATTTTCTGCTTTGAAAGGATCTGTGGGTTTTCCAGTTGCATGATGCCTGACAGCTCTAGATAGCTTCTGATCCAGAATATTCATTTCAGCTTTCTGCGCAACACGTGTGTGTGTTTCTTTCACATTGTCTATAGTTGCATGCGATGATACAACAGGGACAATTTCATCCGCCAGAACTTCGTAATTGAAAGTGTCCATAGATATTATATCTGTGTCTTCTACAGGATTTGATGGGTCACTGAGGTCATAATCGGTGAACTCCAGAGGATCTGAGACATTTTCCTGATTGAAGTATTGCTCATCAAAGATGTGCCAGCAATGCGTTTCCGCATCGATAACATCCCTACAGTTCAACGAAGCTACAAAATTTTGGTATTCTGTGAGGCTGAGGATTCTCACTGATTCGTGGTTTATCCAACTGCAGTTCAAGAAGATGTCGCAAAAAATGTCGATGAATCTTGTGAAGATATCCCCAAACATTTCTGCAATGTTTCCTTCATCTGCATATGTGTAATCTTCTCTCGTAATCTCAATATGCCCAGTTTCTGATACTTTTTGCAAATGAAAGAGGCTGACTGTGTCCCCATCCACTTCTCCGTAATAGGCATAAGGTGCAAAGGCTAATGCCTGGAGTGTGGCAACAAAACCAGGGAAATGTCTTTCGTTCTGAAACCAAATCTTCTTCATACTGATCACTTCAAATACAAAGACTGGTATTTTGAGGTGGGTTTTGTTGTCTTTGGGAATTATTGCAACTACAATATCCGGTGTTTTTTTTGCAGTTTGGCAAAGGACACGTTTCCCCTTCAGCTGCAGTACATGTGTAATAACTTGGATGGTTGAAGCAGTCGGACAATGTGCGGAGAGATTCTTTTGCGTGTTTATGCTTTTTGTCATCGATTCCAATTTGAGCACCTTTTTCGGGTCCAACAGAAGCGGTTTCATACCAAGTTTCCAAATCCTCGCATTTTAGACACGACGTCATATATCCAAAGCACATGTCCCAAGAGTTATTGTATGTGATGCTGTACATGTCCAAAGGTACAGTATCGTTAAATAGCTGGGGATATGTATGGTTGTTGAACCTTGTATCATAAGAAATCTTGAGTTGATGAAATTGTTCAACGAGTTGTTTGTACTCTGTATCCTTTTGAAGCTTTGCCTCATCTAAGTTTTTGGATTTTTTGTAATTGTTCATTTCAGTCTGTTTTTTTTGTATCTCTATCATAAAATTGTGTGCATTCCAGATGATTTGGGGATTCGGGGTTAGCGGAATCAGCTTTTAGATCATTGATATGATCCAGTACAAGTTCCTGTGCCTGGTCTATCATGGATGCCCACGCGTTCCGACCAATCTGGTTTATATTTCCGCGACTAATTTATTCGCACATACTGTTTTGCGCCTCTGCAATGCGGGATGCTCTTTTCACAGCTTCTCTATGTTGTGATCTTTTATCTCCATTTGCCACTTTGTATGCGTCTTTTACTGAAAAGAGTAATAATTTATATGTATAAAGTATTTATATGTATCAAATTTTTATATGTATAAATAATGAAATGAGAGAAATACAGAGATATTATGAAGACTTACTACTATCAACTAGATCTTGCTCTGTCCTGTAATTTGTTCTTTCCGATGGTTGTTTCATGTGGATTTTCCGTGTATTGGAAACAAGCACATTGAGTGAAATGCTTTGATATGCTTCCAGGAGCAGAGCAAATTTGTCACTTGCTTTCACTTCATTACGGATATCAGTTCCTATTATTCCAAATGAGCATGTACTGGCAGTGCTTCTAATAGGCAATGGCTTGGAAGTAATCTTTTCAGGGAGATAGTATATCCCATTGAAGAGACCTTCACTGTGGTTCTGGTATCCAGTATCTTTCGGAAATAGTCGAAAATACGATGAGAGGCGTGGGAGTTTAACAAAGAGGGGCAGTTTGTTCCCTGCTACAGGAGACAGAGTAACTGCAATGTGCTCGCCATGTTTATCGTAATTCTCTTTCCTTTTCTCGATGTTTTCTACGGCTGCTTTGCTGAATTGCCTTCTGTATGTGAATGGGGCATGCATCCTATTACAAAAGAAATTGGTATTGGTTCGTTATTTGAAACAAAAAATTAGATTATTAGATTCCATTATTGATGACATTTTTATAGAAATGAAATTGATTATTTGATACTTACTTTGGAAAATAGAAAGGAAAATGTGGGCATGTTTGAAAAAGTGGTTGTCTTGACTCAAAAATTGAAATAAGAAAATAACCGATTCACTTGAAAATTGTGGGAATGTAATGTATTTCATGTGACACATTATTTGTAGATTTTATCTTGTTATGCTAAAAAGAATATAGAGTGAATTATTACTTACTTTGATGTAGCTATGATGATTTGTAAAGTTGTATTTGAGTTTCAAAATTTCCAAAAATGGTGGCTACATAGCATCTAGTTAAGTGCGCATGCGCGATTTCACGGAGTGGGAACAGTTGACAGTTGATCAGATTTATCTGCTATTGGCGTGTTTTGACAAAAAAACAAATAACAAATATTTCTGTTTTTGGTGTAGAAGGAATAGACTAAGATACAATGGCGGCGGGAAAAGGGTTAACATATTAACAAAATTTTCTACTTTCAAAACAAATTTTATTGAAAATGTTGGCCTTCAACTTGTTTTACCAACTAAATTAACTAGCTAAAAGTTGATTGGCAGCTGAAAGGTTGTAATCACTATTGCAATTTGATTGGTTATTGAAAAGTTGTACACCTCTCTGACACATTTTCTAACTTTATTTTGATCAGTCCTTAAAAGTTGTACACTACTGCTTTAAACTAATTACTCGAAGAAAAGTTGTAACCTCTGTGTAAACACTTAGAGACCTTGTCCTAATGTCTCAGTGTAAAAGAGATCAGTTTTCAGCAAGAATACAGTGATCCAAGTTTGGCAGGATTGTCACTGATACCAGTAAGATGTGAACAAAACAAGAAACTATGAAATACTTGAAAACATCAACTGGTTTATTGCTGATGATACAATAAGAACTTAAACTATTGAAATTTGGAAGAGTTATCCCAAATTTTGCCCTTCTCACTAGTGGAACCTAAAATAACTGAAATAAAGGTAAAAACTGTGAATAATAGAGCAAAAGAAACCAAATGACATATCTCACCTTCCCAGAGACCAGGCCCCATGCATGTCAGCAACTGGAGTCATCTGGTACCTTTAAATTGGTAGGGGACTCCAACACCATAGAAAGAGACCACTGGGCATGACTAAAATAACTAGAAAATCACAAAAATTATTTGATATATAAGGCACAACAAACAAGCAAACTGAAATGCATGAATTTTGAATTTGCAATAAACATGGTATCTTCCAACACAACATTACAACACCCTGCTAGAAGTTCAATAAATTCTGCCATTTGTGATGATTTCACTAAATTCAGTCTAGGTTTTTTTCATTGCTGCAATGCAAAGTCTATGGGAATTTCATATTTCAACACATGCAGAATTAGCCAGTGATTGAATTTTGTTAATTCCTTCAAAAAATTACATGTATTAGTAGATCCAAGCTAGGTGGTCATATTTCAAAATTTCAATTTATAAATGGTCTAATTTTCAAAGAAATACTCAGAGGATCAATGAATTTGGACTGCAAATTCAGACTACCTAAGTTTTTCCACATTCAGCAGAATTTACTGATCCAACTTACTTTTCTAGTCAGAATTTATTGACTCCAATCAGAAATTATAATGGTGTAGACAGTTGAGCAGAATTTATTGACTACATAAACTGGCTGAAACGGGATTGAACTGGTTTGTCACCATTAGTCAAAATTTACTGATCTTGAAAAAACACATGGTTCTGAAAATTGAAAGATTTCTATGATACTTGCCAATATTACCTTTCAATATCCATATATAATTAAAGGCAACTAATTGGACATTCAAGCTATGTTGGCCAAATAAGAGATAACTTTCAGATGACTTTGATATTTGTGGATATTCCACCGAAATTGAGCATGAAAATCAGCCCTCCCATTCACTTACATGGAGACAGAATCTACTGATCTCCTCACAAATGGCAGAATTTACTGAACTTCCTGCAGGGTGTGCAAGTAAAAAATTAATAATTTCAATGAAAAGACCTGAATGTCTGGTCATTACACTTTTCAGTTGTGCCTGCTTTTGTAAAGCAGAGTGAGTTATCTTTTCACTATGGTATCTGCTTGCTTGTTTGTTTGTTTACTTGTGGACTTAATTTTAACTATGACACCAGATGGCTCACAAGACTGATTTCAAAAATTAACACCAGATGGCTGTCTTAAAATTCTTTAGTATTTGTGTAATTTCTGTAACTTTGTTATTATTTCTAGTCAAATTCAACCCTGATGATTCTGGCAACTTGACTGACTTACTTGCCATTAATTTCATGAGAAACAATGAAAAGTCAACAAGTGCAACACAATGCTGGCAAGCATTCCTTGTTTAGATTAATTCATAACTTGCAAAAATACCTGTATTTGGCTTAAATTTCTCTTGAAATTAGAATTTTAGCTACTGACCATGTTGAGTGACTACTTTGAACTGAGGCCTTAATGGGTTTTGGAAGATACCACTTGGGTTGTACTAGGCAAGTGGGGAGGGGTGACCAAGTTATTTGGTGGATGCAGAATTTATTGTCAAATCATTAAGAAGTCTCTGTGTCAAATTTGCAACAACTTTTGGCAAAGAAAGACATGAAAATCTACCTAAAAGTGCTCAAACAGGAGTTTCTCTGTACATTTCATATGGAAATGCTCCTGCACCCTGTAGGAACATCAGTAATTTCTGCCTTTTTTGAGGAGATCAGAAAGTTCTGACATGTTTTTTACAGTGGTGACCTATGAGAATTTTTTTTTCAATTATAAATAGATAACCAAAACATTTATCTGAAAAATAATATTGTAAAATTATATATTATATAAAGGACATCTGAACTGCATTGGAATATTTCTGGCATACCTAGGGATCACTCTGATATTCACAGATTTCCTGCTTGCCATTTGGAGAGGGTCTACTTCCTGTTGGAAGATCATGGAATATCAGAGCCATCCCTAGATATGCTGGAAAAATTCCAATGTAGCTCAGATGTCATTTCTATGTAAGCAGAATAATTCCTCTGTACAAAGTTATTTACAATCAGCAAAAGAGAGAAACAATTTCTATCTGAGAGAGCATAGCCTCTCTGACTTGTTACTCCTTTGTCTGCCCAAGCCAAACTGAAGCCAGCACATGGTTTTTGGAGAAAAGGAGGTGACTGATGGAAATTCTCCAGACAAAAACAATATCTTATGCAATGCATTAAACTGGTTAGAACTGGAAATCCCAGTTCAACAGATGAGACAGTGTGCACTAACTCAATCCTGTTACATACTTCCCCCTTGTAATTAAAACATCTTCATGATTTTTCAAAATCAAAATGCACAATTCTCTAGAGTAATATAAAACACATCTATGTGTGGGAAGATCATTCTGTGTAAATCTTTCCCAGAAATAGGTTTTCTAATATTGTACTTAATTGTCTCAGAGGATCAATGATAAATCCATCATATTTGGCAGGCAGTTTCTTTTCTCTGGCTGATCTTCTTAGGGCCAGTGGAGGAGAGTGGGGACCAACATGCCCATCCTCACCATCTGAACCACTATCAGCTGATTGCAATGAGTCAGAATCTGACTACCTTTCAATTTCTTGAGCTTCTGATCCATCTACAGTACCTTCTACTGTATTCTCAGTATCATTTGTATTGTTTAGCTCTGGAATGAAAATTCCAGAAATTAAGTGATCCTCATGATGAAATAGTGATATTTTCTGTACACAAATTTAGCATCATTTTCTGGCATTGTGATGTCATTCCAGAGCTTGGAAACCATTGCCATACAGTGTTACTTTATTTCATTTGGTGACTCTTTCTTTCTCTGAGATCTGGTGTGAATGCAAATGGGTTCATCACCACTTGAGTCTAAATGTCCATCAGAATCATCATCATCGGTACCATCATCATCCATATTTTCTGAATCAACTTCTTCTGTATTATTGTTATCATAAACTGATTTTACAAGAGTATTTGGATCATAAGGTCTCATCCAGTCCAGAATTGTAGGCAATGGTAGTAATAAATTACAGTTTACTGTTTTGACAGTTTCATCTGTCTGGTTTGCAACTGTGTACACTGGAATATCTTTGTGTGACTGATCTGTGATGACATACACTTCATTTTCCCAAACATCAGCAATCTTGTGTCTTTCCTAGAAACCTGTCCATTTCACAAGGAATTGAGTGCCAAGTGTTAAGATATCTGATGCTCTAAGATATAATTTTGCAATAATATTTTTCAGATGAATGTTTTGTTTATTTATTTATGATTGGAAATAGAATTTCTCAAAGGCCGCCATTGTAAATCCATGTCAGAGTTTTCTGATCCCCTCAAAAATTAGTGATGTTCCTACAGGGTGTCTTGTAAAGTTGCCACAGCAGTTAAACTTGTCTCACCTACCCACCCAAAGCTTATTAGAATGGTCCACAAATGCTTCAGTCTGGCAAATCAACAAATTCTGTGAACAGGTTAAAACCTAGCATGATGACCAAACTCCCAGAGATGGTGAGGTCCTCCCACTGTTACATCTGCCATCACATGATTGGATTTTAAACATTTTACATAACTATGAAGTCCAGTTTAAAATGGTGTGCAAGAATTACACAACTTTTTGAATCAATAAGACCACAGGATTCCACCCATTCCACCCTGAAGGAACTTCAAATGAATCATATATTTGTGACAATATCAAAGAATTCTGAGGTTTTATAATGGGCATCTATGACAATTTTTTTTTACATTTTGAAGTGTTCACAGAAATCACCAATATTTAGCTGAAAAATAATTTCTTATTTTTTATGTTAATAGGGAGATCTGACTGATTGAGAGACTTCACGATTTGTAATTGCTAAGGTATGATTACTCAGTGTCAAAATTTGATTTTTTTTTCAAAAAAGTTTAAAAAGCTCTTTGTCAGAACATAAAAATAGGAAATTATCATTTTCAGCTAAATATTGCTGATTTCTGTGAACACTTCTAAATGTAAAAAAAAAAAGATTACATCAACTGGGATGTGGGTTAAGAGGGGAGGGCTAGAGGACGAGTAAACACTGGTTCAATGGTTTGTCCGATAAGAATGGCGTAGTTTGGAACTGACAATTTTGCACATGTAGGCGCTGCATTTGCGAAATTGTTCACGATTGGCCGGAGTGTTTTCAAATGAACAAAGTGGACTGGACGAGTTGAATCTTTTATATTTTGTGAGAATTTTTGGCAACTTGTATTGACCATGGCATCCCAAAATATGGACCCATCAATACCAAGTACGAGACCAAAAGATTTAAACGATAAATCTGGGAATTCGAAGGACAGTCATTCAGTTAGCAAAAGGTAGATTAGACTCTTTTTAAGTTCTTCTAGATCTAATGTTAATAATATTGGTAAGGGAATGAGAGCGTGGAGTATGAAGGGATCTATGTAAATGTAGGTGGCCTCTGGGCCAACTAGATCTAGTTGAGCCGTGCTAGAGTACCAGTAGTCTGACATGTCACATTGTAACCAGCTTATGGCTATTCAGTACCAATACCAGGTTGTGATGAGATGTAGCTACAATATTTTGGCTTTATAAAGCAAATTTTAAGTGGGGTGAAAGCGGCTAAAACTCCCAGGTTGTGTATTACACAAATATACTCAATAGTTTGTATTGTCTAAAGAATCTTGTCAAACATACTAATGAATAAAAACACAAAAAGGTGAATAATGCTGCCCATAGTGTGTTTAGACTAACACAGATAATAAAAGAATCTGTGGTCACAGGTAGGAGCTGAGCAGCTTCAATGGGGGATAACCAACAGATGTCTCTCGGAGAAGCTGCTCAGATGCTGATTGGATAAGGCACTATGAAACCCCAATACAGTGTATAATTTTACTCTAACCCACTCACCCATCTAACCCGAGTCCATTTCTCTGCGGACAAGTTGAATTTAGAAGCATTCGCCCAGTCTGGCTAGTTGAAATTTTGGCTGTCTAGTGGGGGATTCCATTGATGAAATTTTCCAGAAGAAGCAGATGCAATATTTGAAAGAATTGCTAATATTAACACAAATATAACTGATCAATAGCACACAGATTGATGAATTATAAGTAGAGATATTATAATATTACAATAATTACTGTTTTTCATGATTGATTTTTTTCCTAAAACTGTAAGATGATCTAGGCGAATAGATTTTGCTGCGGGAAATTTTTGTGTTACTTGCCCAAGGTGGCAAGTAGGCAGTAATTCTTAAATTATACACTGCCAATAGAATCATATCAATAGTTAGAGAAACCCTAAAAGAGTTTGTCTATTCACATTACTTGATATTAGAGTGTTTTGTTGACTTTGCTCCAAGTGAGTTTGCCCTTGCCAATACCTAGCATAGGTATTGGGAACTAAGTATAAGGAACGACCTTACCTATCCCCAATGGTAACCACTGGTGTCACAGCTCTAAGCTTGTACCCAGCCAGTGGCTGCTAAGTCCCAGACAGTGGGGAAAGTAGAGGAACTTGAGAGTCACTTCCTACCATCAATTGGCAGCCAAAGGCAGGACCAAATAATTTGATTGGGACACCTTGTTCCCACACTGACTTCTTCTAGAGATTTGTCAGAAGGGACCAAATGTTCTGAATAGTGCCAGAGGAGAACTAAGGGTCATACCACTATGAGGTCTAACCAGGGTAAGGATTCTTCCTGGAAGGTATCAGTGCCTTCCCAGTAAAGGCTTGATATTTTACTAGCATGATATCATGGACCCTCCCAGACATTGTGCCAGCCAGAACTTCATGAGAGGTATCTCATCTTGATGGAATGCTCAGTACCATTTTTCAAGAACAAAAGTGCTTGGGACAAGAGTTGTTCTGTCATTATACTATAGACTTGTACAATTGTATTTGAATACAATAAAGTGGAGCATTAAACTGTAACCAGTTTGGAGTTAATGACTTCTTCACTCCAGGAAGAGTGTGAACAATCCTTGCCTGGATGTTGTTTGCCCCAATAGAGAGAGAAGTACTACCACTATACATATTAACCTTAATAGTGTAAGTAACACCTTTAACTGGCAGGAGCAGCCAGGGGGACAACCCAATAATGGAATAAAATATTTTGCAACAGGAACCATTGAATTTGTAATTGTAACTTAGTAGTGATCTACATGGGCAGTGGTAGTGGAATAAATGTTATAGGTCTATTGTGAGGTCGAAAAGAAAACATAGGGAAAGTGGAAAACATAGAGAAGCCTCAGGGAAAACACAGGGAATTTTGTCTTGAACGGAGTGTGGCTACCCTGAAAATCCTTGGTTGTATCGCCAAGGTATTCTACCCTCTCAACAAAAATCATATTTTAATTAACACTTTTATACATTTTAATGAAAATGCAGTTATAAAATGTAAGGTTAGTTTAGAATAAGATCCACAACTTCAATTTAGATAGAGACTTTCAGACATTGGTTCACAAGAAAATATGAACCATAAACTTTGTGACTTGAGGTAAATTACAGCTTCAATTTGAATTCATAATCGGGCACATTTAAGTTTGATAATTATAGCAATCCCTTCCCCAGGAACGTCATTTCAATATCAGGTGAACCTGACAAATGACAGAAACTTCTTTCCAAAAAAAAGAAACGTGTTCGTCATAAGCCGAAACCAGTGCCGAGTTATCGTTTTACACACGTCACTACAAATGAATAAAAGCAAGCACAGAAATTGGAATTTCTTTAATAAAGGACATAAGGTTGATAAAAAGAGCTCAAGTCTCTTCCCAATATCTGGAAAAGGTGCTCTACGGGCAGATAGCTCATGCCCAATAGTAGATATCCCTTATTAACATAGATAACCGATCAAAAATCATTATAATTCATTAAATTTAAATTTTCTGCCCTTCTCAGCTAATCTTTGAGAACTAATGAGAAAACATACTGAAATAGTGTTCCTGGAAAATACCTTGAAACGGTCTTCTCTTTTACTGCTCAAAATATATTTTAGAGTTGATTAATATTTTTATGTTTTGCGTACCGTAACATCTCGATTGTTCAAAATAATTGGGTAAAATAGAAGGCAGAAGTGTGGATCCAGATACATCTACTGTGACCTAGTATATCTTTCTTTGCTTATTGCACTTAACTGTTGGTCTTTTCTTTTAATTTCAGGTTGCAAAAGGAATTAATGACATTAATGGTAAGTGATATGTTAATTGGCGAAAAGAAAAAAGAAACCCAAAAAACAACCTAAGAAATACAGGATTTCCATGTTACAGGGAAATTTTGTTGTACATATTTTTACACTGGGAATTTATCTGCAACACGGAAAATTTGGGGGTTGGCTTTTGTAACAAATTTGAGTTGGAGGACATCAGTGGAAAAGGACTACTCCACCAGGCTGCACTACATTCGGGTTTGCAATTTAGAGGAGATTAATAATCAACATGCCTCTGCTGGCTGGTGATGGAATATATTTTTTATGTCGAAAAATGCAAAACCCGGGAAAACAGGGCATTGTATCTTTATCAGAGTGTCGTAACCCTAACGTTCTCTAAGGGACTTATACCCTACATCGGCTAGAGTGCAGTACATTGAACATTTTACTGCAGTGTGCCATCTTCAAATGTCCAGTTGTAAAGACAGAAGCGTATTATTTACAGTTATTTTTTGTTGATGTGAGAGCAAATTGGCTGGGGACTTCCACCTGAAATTAAGCTGCTCCATACCGCGAAAGTCGTCACAGACATAAATGTCCCATCTTCAATATACCTTGTACATTTCAAAATAATGCATTTCAACATAATGTACGGACACTGGGGACGCCCAGAAGTTGGCACAGCTGTTTCATTTTACATGTACTAAATTTAGTTATTAGGATGAAAGGTTCTCAGCCGCTGTAACGTTTACAGTCCGTAGTGTGAATAATACTTCTAGTGTGCGTGATTTTGTAGATGTCAGGTGACAAAGGGATATCGGCCTTTCCTGATGGAGACAATTTATTTCGTTGGAAAGGTACAATACACGGCGGTGACGGAACGGTAAGTGTCATTTTCATTTTTTTGTTGGCTCATATTTTGGCTTCTGTTGTTTTAAGTGTTAAAAACCAAAATAGAACAGCCAAGTTTCAATTGCTTTTCTTGGGGGGGGTGTAAGTTAAAAGATAAGAGATCCAAGAACGGCTGACGTTTTTACTTCAAAGAAAAATCACAAGACTAGCTTTATATTTACTTGTTATTCCCTTAAATTTATTGTATTGAAATTTACTGATGTAGAGTAAATGATAACCGTAACCACAAGTTTTTGTGCTAATTTTGGTTTCAGGTGTACGAGGGCCTAAAATATAAATTATCATTGGAATTTCCAAATGGATATCCGTACAATCCGCCCACAGTGAAATTTGTCACGCCCTGTTTCCATCCCAATGTAGATCAACATGGCAATATATGCTTGGACATTCTAAAAGAAAAATGGTCAGCTCTGTATGATGTCAGAACAATTTTAATTTCAATACAAAGTCTGCTAGCAGGTAAGAGGTTTCTGCAATGTAATTTCGGTTCTTGTTGTTCGGTCCCGCTTTCAAGGAACTTGGGTCAGATCATGTAATCTGCTAAAGCGAACGACCAACCAACACTATGGAATTACGTCGGGTGTTTCCAGTAAATAGCCTTGTACAAGCTAATTGTATGACAGTATTTAAAGAGATCACCCACCACAGCAACCCGTTGCATAGTTTTGTGTACAGCTGAGATATTTTGACTTCTTCATATCGAATTATATTTGATTGACAAAATTATAACGAAGATTTTCTGCGACTGTTCTTTGTAAACGGAACTAAGTGTAATTACACTATTTTCTCTTCGACAGAACCAAACAACAACAGCCCGCTGAATGTCCGCGCTGCTGAAATGTGGGAAAACCAGGCAGAATACAAAAAAGTTGTTTTACAAAGATACGAAACGGATGTGCGGAGTAAAGGCTTAGCTGACTAGTAGTGTACAGATGAACTTGATGAGTGAAATAGTGTATGATATTATGCGTAACTGTGGAATGTATGTATTTATACTTTATTCAAGTAGAGTGCATAAATATGACTGTGATCATAGTATATTTTGGTCTTTATTCACCTGCTGAAAGTATCTTCTCTTAAATTTGATTCGTGGTCTGAATCAGATCCTATTTAAAGAAAAACACTGCCAACTGTATTGCGTTCTTTGTCACCCATTCATAGTTTTGCTACTAATCACATATCAGAAACAGGACTTCTTTAATTAAATTTTTAGTCGGGCCGTCTAAAGAGCGGAGGGACCTAACTGGTCACTATGGTGTCTGTGGCTGTGTTAGTAGGCTTGTTTGGTTGGATGCTTGTGGCCATTTTAAACCAAAATGTGTTTTAGGAGACTCTAAACAAATGGCTTGTTATGTCCGAAAATTCAAAATTCATCTGATTTCTACAATAGTTTTACCATGATGTGCTTCAAGAGATTCTAAGCAACTTGGGCTCTCCACCACAATTTATCTGTTCCTCTATCCAGATAGATTAAGATTAAGCTTGTCATCCAACTAGATATCTATTTAGCGAAGTTAGTAGGTGTTTTTCTATCCAGCTACTTAGCTATATTTCCATCTAACTGTGTATCTATTTACCTACCAAGTTATCTATCTACCTATCAAGTTGGGTATATATCTAGCTATTAAGATATTTGGCTATCTATCTGTTCACCTGGCTTTGTATCTGTATCAAAAAGCTATTGAACTATTTTTCAGTATTTATGTAGCTAAGTATCTAGCTACCAAACTATCTATCTAGATGTGAGTCTAACTATCAATATACATACTGTATCCATCAGGCTATCCAGCCATTGATCTCTTTATTTAGCTATCTATCTAACTACCTATATCACAAAATCAAATAGGGTGCGACACAATGCTGGTAAACATTCTTATTAAGGGAAACTTGTGTAGTATGGTGGTACATTTATCATGCGTGAAATTGATGCTTGTGAGATTTTATTCCCTGTTCGTGAAACGCATGCGCATTTTGTTTTAATTGGGGACCCTTGTGCGGCTAGTGTTTATTCTTCGATGAATTCAAAGCCAAATCATGCTAAAGTTACTTATGATGGGTCTGGTTTTTATATCGTCGTAATTTTTTTTTTTGAAATATTTCTTTCAGTTCAAGTAATAACTTGCATCAGCTGCATTTAGCAGTGAGATTAAATTAAAGTCTATCCATGTTGATACAACGAGAACCTCCATATGCGCAAAATATGCATCAAATTTCTTAATAAAGGTATTTCATGTATAATATACTTCAGTACATTTTTTGTTATTGGTGGCTCGTTAGATCTACCTGTGCTGTAAGTTATGACATTTTTTGAAGTTAGAGGGAGACTGTTGGACCCAATGTAATGGACAATTCGAGTGATTAGGTCTTGATGAAATAGTGACCGTTTTCTGTACATAAATTCAGCGTCATAATACAGCGTCGTAACGTCATTTCATTCGATAGTTTGGAAATCGTTGCCATGCAGGTTGCTTTATTGTCTATCAAATGGAATTTGATAAGACTAGGTTGTCCTGCTGATGGAATAGTGCCAAAAACTGTACACAAAACTCTGCCAGGACCACTTTTTCTGCCTGTGTTAAAATGATCCCTGTGCAATTATTTTCAGTCAGATCTCTCCCAAATTTACCAGAAAGGTAGTTTAATAGTTCCTCTATTTAGATCCACTGCCTTATTTAATGTCACTATTGTCAATTGTCCAGTATTTCTGGTCAAAGTGATGTGAGTGATAATATGCATTTTTTACCACTTCTAAAAATGCAGAACTCTCCTTTTTGGAGGTAAATTTGTAGAACTCAAATTTGGTCGTTCCCTAAATAGTTTCATAAAAAAAAATTCTTAATAGATTTTGATCTTGCCCATTTGATAGACAGGTTACCAATACTTTGGTTGCTTTATTTTTTTCTGTGATTGGGGTGGTGATAAAAGAACGACAACCCATTCCTAAGAAAAACAAATTCATGTAACTTTGAAGCTCCTCTCATTTCCACCTTTATTTATCATTTGTACTTTCAATTGTTGTCATTGAAATTTTAACTATATTGAGAATTACGGTATTTACCTGGTTTTAAGTTAAACTTGAGTAAGGTTCCATTGCTCGACACAAGAGGGCACTTCCAGAGGGACACATCACCCAGCCAAATCTTGAACGCTGAACGTATCATCTCTTTAGTAAATTCTTCCGGCTAAAATGCGTGGCAATACAGACTCATGTCATCGGAACGAGACGGACTAGCCGCAGACAAACGTTCAAAAATTGTTAATAATTCACCAATTCAAATTTGATTTTATCACAAAGAAATGAGGAATTTTCTCAACATTTCAATTTTTCTGTCTGAAGAAAATATGAAACAAACAATATTCTTCTCACCACGTCAAATAAGGGATGGAGTTGTATCTCCTCTGGCGTCTTGACGCAAGCTTTTCCTGCTGCCCTCAACCTGACCCTGCCCGTGACCTCTGATCCTGTTTGTCTCCTAAGTAGGTCATGCATTACCACGTGCTTGAAGAGGGTGTGGTGGGAAGGCATAAACTCTACTCTGTACCAAGAAATAACAGTTAATCATGTACACATAAACATTTTTAAATTCAAAAACTTACAAGGAGGCGAATTAAAATTAAAATAGCTACACAACACCACGTCTATCACCAGAATTCCTATCACCAAAATTCACAATTACCTGGTAACGATTTAACCAATCTGACAAAAGTCAGTTTGCCTAACCTTGATATCACAGTCTTCTTCGATCCACTTTCTCCGTACACATTGTAAACATGGTTCTCATCAAGTACTATAACTCTAACTGCAACATCAGCTCCTCGAAACACCTGTCGACGGAAACAAAACAGTGAAGAAGGTGTGACACTTGGAAGATCTGAGGATCATTACATGGAGGTGAGCGGGCTTGGGGGCGAAAATGTGGCAATTAAGTTGGCATGAAGACGTCTAAGAAGCATCATGGCTTTAAAACATGTCACTCAAAATATCAAACAAGGGGTCCTAGTGGCCACACGAATACACGAATGAACTAGCTCATTACATATGAAAAGAAAAAACATTTGAAAGTTGGTTGTACTATTTTCACTCTAAATCGGAAAGGTGTGGATAAAATATGAACCAACCGTGGTTGGATCATCAAGCTCTGTCTCTTCTTTTGAAATTGGACTGTTTTCTTTATTTTGTTGCTTCTTCCTAACTTCCGCTCTCTCAGTTGGAGGCCACATCCGGTACAAAAAGGCGAGAAAGCTTGACGGCAGCTCCCCCTGGTGGTGTGGCATACACTCACGGCAGGTGGTAGCGCTGATGTACACATTAGTCGGTTGCTGGCAGAAGTTTAGTGGTTTAAATGATGCACCTTGAGATTCGGGTTCCAGGATAGTACCGAAGTGCTCAATACGCAGTCCTGCGTCAAAATGTACTGAAGTGGGAAGAATTTCCCTGTGGTGATCATATGTCTTTGGTCTTTTCTTTTGTTGAGTCTCTTCACCACTCCACAAGGAGGAGAAGAATTCGTACATTCGTGAGAAAGTATCCATGCTTTGAGGCTCCTCGCCCCCATCACCTGTTAGTTCTTCATTCTGCAGAGCTGCAGCCATGACGTCATCATCTTCCGTGATGTTTGTATTCAAGTCATTGCTGCTCTGCGTACGCATCGCCTGGAATCCATACAAATCATCGCCTGGTGTTTCTTCTCCAGTCTTAAAAAATCCAAGTTTACAAAATACATCACCCACTAAATAAATTTACTTCTTTTTTATCTTTCATATCCATCTAATTTGTGTTGTATTCTCAAATCAAAATGGAATATGTTGAAGTGCCAATGAATGCTAGTAGCTGTATTGTATGCTAATGGACATGAGGGTCTATTTACACTAAGGTAAAAGCGAACACAAAGGCGAAAATTTGATTTGATCTTTGCCATCAGCGTGAACAAGCGACTGAATTTCCTAACAAACCATCTGAAAGTGATATCGCTTTCTTGTTCATTCAGTGTAGATGAACCTTGAGCATAAAACCTTCCCACCTGTTGACGTTTGTCTTCATCTCTCAATGTGGAAGTATTCGAAGGTTGTAAGTTCTGCGGTAGTTTAGGCCCACGACGCGATTTGGGTGAAATGATAACTTCTGTGTCCTGCTGCAAGAGACAGCATTTCCCGGGTGTTTCCAATTCACCTATGAAAAGATGCAGCGTTTAAAACATGAGGAATAGGTTTTGTTTGCTTTCTGTTTCGTGTTCTTGCTCACTCTTTGTTTACACCCTATCGTTGAGTGTGAACAAGCGATTCACAAGCGATTTATATTTCTCTGATGGGTTCAGTAATATCATCCAGAATTTTAAATTATCAAGGGTGCTACAATTAAATGATACAGAAGGGAGAACCATTCTTTTTTCCCTTTCACCGTAATTGTCAAAGTTGTGCGGTGCAAGGAGTACACAGGAGTGTGTACATTATGTACTACACGTTCTTATTAGAATTTGTAGTCTTATCCATACATGTGTATGTGACTGTGGAATTCCAAAGTTTTCTCAGAAGTACACCTACCTATTGTCACAAACACGCATGTTCTTGAGTTCACCCACAGTGGTAGTATCTGACCCTGCCATACTATTCGCACCTGGTCCAACAGGTGACTCTCCAAGTACGATGCGTGAAGTTCCTGTATAGAGCAGGAAAGATAATTGTACATAGACGAGAATTGGTTGTATTCTCGTTTTCACGCAAAGTGTTAACCTTTCAAAATAGCAAAACAAAACATAGTGTACAAAATTAGAATGTGGTCATTGTTCAGATATCACAGTAAAACTTGACATTAATGAAGATGAATGTTGAGCTCCTCAATTACCAGTATTTCCCAATCATCCGGCGAAACAGGCTCAACATGTACTTGACCACAGACTGGTACCATTCCAACTTCGGTCAAAACCAACTGCAAGCAAAATCAATAGTAATGAAATAATAATAAAATATCGTGCATACACCTTCGGTGTAAAATCTTCATTTCTGCATATTACTTTCACAAAACGCAGCAACATTTCTTGGGTCCCATTATTTTCAATAACAAGAATTCTTATCAGAATTGTGTCGCGCCCTATCTGATTATGTGTTTTAATTTACCTGTAACTTTGCTTTA
>JBCAUG010226492.1:0-18868 GCA_038406175.1 Haplosyllis leylae | reverse complement strand
CCCTTGTGAACAGACAAGACACCTGTGAAAACATTACCTTCCCCATTCCTTCGGAATGCGGGCGGTAATTAATGCCACAACCTAAGAGCCCCATGCATGAGTTGTCGAGTAGTGCCGGGATGTGGACCATCACCGCTTGTCGTTTGACTAGTGTTGCCACAACACTCCGGTTGCCACAACACCTCCGGTTCCGCAATTCGATCCTTTTGTCGCGACATATATTTTTTAAACCTAAGTGCACATTTACAACAAAAGACCACTAGTAAATTACCTTCCAGCAGACGATGGACTTCTTGCAGTACCAGCTTGCAGCATCCTTTGGCTGGTATCAACAGACAACTGCTGTCCCATGCTTTGTCCACTTGCATGCCCTAAATGTAATAGATTGGGAGATATTTCAGTCACATATTAAATTTATGACACCTTTTAACATTTCGTCCAGTTTTCATCATGTTTTTAAGACACCCTCTTTGTCGATACTTCATAGTGGGATTAACGGATTATTACTACGGACCATACAGACATTTTCTATTTCTCGTTGCCTTCTGGGCGTTAAACCATGCATGGGGCACCTACCGTGCTGCATCACGTGACCGTTCATTGTTGCATGTTGTTGCTGTTGTGCGCCTTGTTGATGTATCACATGTTCCCTTACTTGACCTTGACCTTGCATCGTCTGACCTTGCACCTTGGTCTGCATGAACTGTTGTCGTAATTGTTCAGCAGACTGGTGACTCTCCTGTTGAATGTTCAATAATAAATTGTGAACAGATTTGTTTTAGATTTGTCCAAGATTCTATCAGAAAAGCAATACTCATGATTACAAAAGTAATAATTCATGGTATCTCCACCTTGTCTCTGAAGGCTGCATGGAACCATACTAGATCAGAAAGCCAGTATCTACAGCTACAACTGCATGTACACTTTTTATACCACCTTTACAAGTAGACATTACACAAGTGACAAAATATGTTCTAACACAGTTCATGCATTTGCCAAAGTTGGGGTCGTACATTACAGTGAGAAACCAACAGCGGTAACCGACCTGTGGGAACACTGGTGCAGACTTCTTCTGGTCGACTACTGTCGGTAGAATCAGCTGTTCCTCAACTAATTGTTCACTCTGGGCGCTACCAGAGCGAGGAATCTGTTGGGTCAAAGTGTGTTGGGATTTTTCAATACATTTAAAACTAAAACATACCAAGACACATTGACAAATACAAGTACTGGAAATATTAAAAGAAACCCAGATAACCAGCGAAGAGTATTATAGAATGAAAGTAAAACCAAGCCATGATTCGAGTAGGAGTATATGTCATAGAAATACAGATATTTAGCAAGTACATTTAAAGCATATTGTTAAAGAAAATAATTATGTTTAGCTTGTGAACTTAAAAAAAATGTGTACAAAATCGAAGTGACACATTGTTTTACATTTATGGACCCTGACGAATGATGGATTACACGGGTAGGGTTGTTCATATGCCATTCCAAAAACAAGGTTGTATTCGTTTATGTCACGAATTCTTAAAATATTTTTGTCATTCCATTTTGCATACCTGAGATTGTTGTTGGCCTGCCTGCACTGCCTGTACCTGCTGAGGCATTATGGGCTGCATACCCTGTGGCATGCCCTGTCCTGTGATGGCGTGTTGGGCTGTGGCACTACTGACGCTCTGTGGCATTACGCCCCCACCGTAGTGTTGTGCGTGATACTGTTGGTCCATGCTTGCGAACCCGCCATGCTGAGGGGTCTGACCTTGCTGCTGACTGTAAAACTGTCCCCCGACCTCGTTCTTTTGGTACGATTGCTGCTGTACCATTGGCTAAAATCAGGTTTTCAAGTTTTTTTTAATAGTATGAAGAACATTTACCTGTCCATATACCCGAAGCTACCTATCAAATATGACTAGTGACTACGCAAATGATCTTGTACTTTCATACAAGTGAATCCCTGTACTATCTGTACATCGATGACACTTACATCTTGTCCGGGTGCCCCGGACTGTTGCGTTGAGCTAAAGTGTTGTTGCGACGATTGCTGCTGTTGCTGATAAGATTGTTGTACAACTTGAGGAGCACTTCCTGGGACCCCTTGTTGAACCACTGTAAATAGTCACATGAACTGTTAAGAATGTTCCATCATTTAATCTCTATCTACAAATATGCTTCGGGATCTTGACCATGTGAATGATTCCTAATACTTCATAAAAGTACTCTGAGCTCACAAAAATCTGCCTCACCCAAAAAACCTCCATTTTTACCCAAACTAATGTTTCAATAGACAAAGAAACAAAGGTCTACAGGATGTGAAGGCATTGTGATTTAGGATAAACAATCCAAGGCCAAGAAAAAAATCAACGATAACTCACCAGTGAACTCAAAATTATGCAATGTGATATATTTTCAGTCAACAAAATATAATAATTGTGCACACCGCTCGGTACCTTATACTCGTAACATTAATCATATCATCACAAAAATTCTCAAGTATTTGATATTGCAGTGATGTTTACTCATGATCATTAAAACAGATATTTTTGCGTGTAATGAAGTAACAATTACTTTATCTAAACTAACTTTGAAAAATCTAACCGAACTGAAGAACTTATGGAAACTCTGAAATCTGTTTTAATGTTCATGATTTGGTGCAGCGTAGTGCAAGAAAAGCTCACTTGGCTGTTGAAACGGGGTAACACGACCTTGTTGTTGTTGTTGCTGCTGCTGTTGTTGATGGTGTTGTTGGACAGCATACTGCTGGTGCTGTTGCACTTGTTGTATTCTGGAAGGAGACTGGGGTGAAGTCGGGGTAACTGGCCCTGAAAGGAAACAACACATCACGTTAAAAGACAAAACAAAATTGACCGCGATGAAACAGTCCACTGAATCGCAATCTGTAAGTGTTCACTACTTTTGAAGGACTTAAATCCAGTAAACCAGATTTAAGAGTTTTTGATAGTCACTTGCTTCTAATACATGATAAAAGTTTTTCCTTAATTTTAAAAGTTACTAGCCAGCAATAATCGAATGCCTACTAAGTTAATTTCTATCCCAGAATAATGAAATGAGTTGAAATTACCAAAGAAGTTATACTCGTTAGTGGTTAGGTGTGTTAGCCAAAAGGAGAAAAAAGAGGAATGCAAAGCATTATCTGACCTTGTTGACCAATCTCAGATTTCGGAGGTAGGTTAAGGTCGGCTATAGTTGCATAGGTTGGATCAAAATTAGAGGAGGCACAAGAGTCGGGCCGTGACCGCGACCCTAGCGTGGTCATGCAATGCTGGTCGTACGTAGACGCTGGTCGATGCGGATCACGATGTATCACAGCCTCAACTTGGATTTGATTTTCCGTTACAACGGAGGAAGAAGTCTTTGCATTCGAAGTCACAGAAGATACATTTGAGCTGACAGGCGTTACACTGGGAGTTCTTGGCGCAACTGCTGAATAAATGGCTGAAGTTGCAGCGGGACTCTTGGTTACTGTGGCATATATTGCTGATGTTGCAACCGGTGTAACTGTCGCTGCCAAAGTCACAGTAGATATTGATACAGGGTCCTTGGTAACAGAAGTAGTTGCCACGGTAACAGAGTTAGTAGTAACCATAGTGATAGTTGCAGCACTCGTGGAAGCTGTTAGCAAAAGCAAAGAAAACCATGCTCTTTTTCAATGTTGTTAATAATTGTTAGCATCATATTACCATCACCGAAACTACTAAAGATATGTCGCACCGCAGTTATGGACATGCCGTGTCAAAATTAAATGCTGCCACTCAAGACTTCCGAAAATGATAATCCTGCAAAATATGCCAGGTTATGTTTCTTGGTACAAAATGCAATTGCCTAATTAAGTTACTACAAAACTCTGGCATCACAAACAGGTTGATCAATTTCGGAAACCTAAATGATCAATATGATGTGTTCAAATACTCATTCAGTCGTTGAACAAAGAACTTCCCAGAAAAGTTTTTGCACAGAATACTGGCAACCCTTTTTCATCCCAAACTCTTTGCACGACAGAAGTGCATTTTACTATTGTACAAATGTTAATTTACAATTATCTGTTGATTTGAGGACACTACTACTTTCACATTTAGGTCCAATACTTTACATCAAGCACAAACAAATATGACTAAAATACAATTGTGCTGTACCTCTTCGGTTTACATACGGCGTCCCTGGTGTATTCGGCGAGCGCGGGAAAGGAGGCGTTGCTGAGGTTAACGAAGCATAGTAACCAATCAAAATAAAGATAGTAACAACTTGAGTACCAATCTCATGACTGAGAATATTGTCATGTGATCTTGAAAATACAAAATGCTGCTCTGCATTGAGAACATACATGCAAAGAATCTTAACGCAATGAGTCTTTAGAGAAAATAAACGGTAAAATTTAAAGAAATTTTGAAAAGATTATTCCATTGATCTTCTACAGCAACATAAAATTATCGACGAACACAAATGTGCAACTTCTGTCAATCTAGTTTAGATTTTAACCTTGTAAATCTAATCTAGAACTGGTGGATACGTGCGTTTAAACAGGAAATAAGGCCACGTATGTCCATCCCACTCAGTGCGCCAAATGTAGCAAAACATGTTCTGTCACATATTGTGGAAACTGGGAAATGTGCAATTTTGATCCTGCGGTCGTGTTCTCATTCCAGTTTACGAGAACGACAGATAAAATAATCCAACAAACAAAAAACACCATGGTGATTATGTTATCATAATCATTACCAGCAGTAGTCACGGGGACAACAGCTTGAGTCGGAGCAACCGAACTTTTGTCAGACTTTAAAGTAGATATGTCACTCCTAAGCGTGTCGGTGTAGCTACTGGGAGCATCGCTTAGGAGAGTGTCTCTATTTGAGCTGTCCCTTAGAGAACTGCCTCCGAGAGAGCTGTCTCGTACAGAACTGCCCCTTATTGAACTGTCTTTCACCGACCCACTCGCCTGTTTCTCTGGCTCCGTTACTGTGCTGCGCTTACTGCTGGTGCCTAATATTTTAAATGTTTGAACCACTTCATACAGCGGCAATATAATTTTAAGTGCTCACCACCTGGAATATCTATTTTGTAATGCGCAGGGTGCCCAGCGATAGGAGTGGTGCAAAAATAGGAAGACTTTGGAGGAAAATAGGAATTTGACAATCCAAAAATGTGATGGTCTCTATTTGCTACTGTAAAAAGTGCGATATGGCAGGTTGGCTCAATATACAGAAAATAAGATGCATATGAAAGAAGTAATGCCGAGCGAAGTGAAACCGAAAAATTTTCAACAAATCAGCCGAATTTGAAGTCATTTAACCGAATGTATGTCCAAAAACTAACTAAAATTGAGATTTTGTCTGGAAAAATATAGAGTATGGGAATTCTCTTAAACAAATACGAAAATATAGGATGCTGGACACTCTGGACGTGCAGTTTGAAGAACAATACAGAAAAACATGAGAACATGATAGAATGGTAGGGCTCATCAAGACTTCAAAGTGGAAGGATATACAGAACAGGGATTAATACTACTGCGGAAAGTTTGCTTTATTTCCCCCCGAGGTTTTTTTTCCAGAAAAATATATCTCAAGTCTAATTTCGCCCCAATTTGCCTTTTCCACAGTAATAAGAAAGAATACATCCTCCTCTACGACAAAAGTAGATGTACAAATTTCTAAACCTACGATACAGAGAACAATAATTTGAGGAATAACTGTTTTCGGAGATTTTCGGAGTAAGTCTGTCGCACCTGAAACAGGGAACCCCGGAGTTGTCCTTCCATCCACTGACGCAGGTTTATCTGGTTCAATGGTATGAATTCCCTGACCAATAGGATGCAGCGAAATCACCTCCTCCTCAATTTCTTCCGGCTCCTGAAAGTTGTAGTATTACAAAATTAAACGCATTCGGGTTTTTCTTGTTATTCCCATGAATGAAAAGGCAAGAAATGTATCACTATGCTGGCTGAGACAAGACTACGAAGTTTCAACGTCTCTAAATGCTATCTTGATTATCTGCTGTCATCAACTGGAGAACTTACGTCTGGCATGTCTGAGGATTCATATCCAGACGCCATCACAGGACGTGACACAAGGCTCTTTTCCAATTCCTCAAGTTTTGCAGCATAGTCAGCTAAAATGTAAACACTGCGAGTAAAAATACACATGATTTTTGTACATCACAAACATTCACGGTTCTTAGAGCGTGAAGACTGGATATTAATTTCCATTTACTAACGTCCATCTCATAACCGCATCATAAATTTTTCATTCAGTTTCCACTGTTCTCTAAGATGTTAAAGAAGACACAACACTTCGATTATAAAATCCCCTTTAAAGCCAGAGAACTGGATTGGAATGTTACTGGAAAAGGTACGTGTGGGTAAGACAATTAACTGTCCCCCAGGGACATCTACTCCTACTCCAGGAGATTAAAGTTAATAATAACCTTAATTAATGCTACAATTTTTTTAACCAGAGTTTTAAATCCGCGATTGAATTTACTTGGCGCCGCTATAATTTTTAACCCGAGCATTAAATCCCCGTTGAATTTACTTGGCACCGCAACAATAATACCCTGATCTGACGACAGTATTTTTATATAATTTACAATGGTAATTATTAGTGTTGATAGAGAAGTATTATTTACATGATAAAAGGTCTGGGACGTTTGTTACGAACGTCATGGAATGTGAAAGACAGTGACGGGGCAACGGACTTGTGTTCGTGATCATGGTATCGTTATGGAAGCAAAGCTGTAGTCATTTTCAAAGGACCAATTTGCATTTAAAAGAAAGAATTAAAAAAATACGACAGGAAAAACACACGATTTTTCAAAACTTCGAGCCTCGACTTTGCACATAATTCCAAAGTAAATTAAGAGAATAAACCGTTCACTTAAATATATCAAATCTTCAACCACCACCCAGAAAACTAACGCCTATGATAAACTGTACGATTTTTAGGATATTAAGTTTCAAACAACATATGTTAAGCACAAACATATTTTGCACAAACTGTGCAATTTGCAAACGTACTTCGCACAATCATTACGGACAGTTTTTTACTATCAACGTAATGCATGGACATCACCACCGAACACGTTTTTTACACTTTAATATCGTGTGAAGACGTCTCTTTTCTTTCGTTCAGGTTTAAAATTTTCATGTTTCGGTTCACACGATGTTTTTTCACCAACCATACCCGCCGTTTGGGATGTAGCCAAAACTCTTGAAACCGCCAAATTTTGTAAATGATAAAAAATCATCACTTGAGTAGATTTCATAACTTGTTTTCAATATCAGCATATTATTGTTTTTAAATATGATGAAAATGTTACAAATGTGGCAACTGCCACTTGAGTACTGGTCATATTAAACCTTTCTCAAACGTTTTGGGCTACATCCCGTTCACCGCACAGCCATTTGATTGCCACATAGTATTCAAATTTAACAAATATGATGGCAAAACATAATTGGCAGCCAAGATGCAGACAACTGCACACTTACAATGTGTTTTGTAGTGTAACTTCGGTTCTGTAATGGTAATGTCAGTACCACAAATCAAAATACAATCACACCTAATTCATGTCAATTTAAGGTATCATCCTAAAAGTCGTTTCAACTGTCATAGGCTAAATTATGTGCAACAAAATCCAAAAATATAGTAAAAGGAGTAAAGTGTAACTATCAACCAGAAAAGGGAGTTAAGTAACTCAAATAATCCAACTGTTTTACTTACTGTGTGTCGATTTACTATCGCCTGGGAAACCCACAGATCTACTTTCACTTGCTTTTTTACAATTACTTATTTGAACCGAGTTAAATTAATCAATTATGTGCTGTTAAAACATCTAGGCTAAATTTATGATGTTCTACTTAAAAATTAATGACAGAAGAGGCACTCAAGATGATTGTGCAAAAACACACAAAAATCAAATGTGTATTGGATACAAAGATTTCTATTAAAAATTAGAATAATTTAACTGCTTGAGAATATCCCCTTAAACATGTACACCAAAATTCTACCGAAATAAAATGAGGCTTCAAAATTGAGATTTTGGTTTTCATGACTACAGAACATCTCTGCAACCATTGTTATTACGGCCTTTTTGTTGCCATCGTAACTTACCGGCGGCCTTAGGAACGGTCATCTTGATGACGTGATCGTCTATAACACTAACAGGTGTCGGCTCTCTATTATTAGAAGGCATGCTGTAGTTAGGAGAATTTTGAGCATCAACAAGAGGCTGAGTTCTGATTTGCTTAGTGGTGGAATGCGTGAGCGTTGATGCGTGACCGTAGGGGTCACGATCGGAACTAGTGTCAGAGAGTTTGCGCCCGTGTGATCCCCACTCTTGACGCAGGGATCTCTGGCGGGCCATGAATTCACGGCTTGATGAACGTTGGGGAATCATGGGCTGGTATTGTGGCGGTGGGATTGGTTCAGGCGACAGGGAAGGCTTACCACCTTCTGATCTAGCCGTGCTGGACTTGGGTGGGCTGACGCTGAACACATATTTAGTCTGGTGAGTTGTAAAGGCTGGTCGCTCCAGTCCTGATACGAAGTAGGTCTTCTCGGACTTTTCAGTACTTGCTTCGGAGAACGAATGCGATCGTTTGTGGTGATGGTAGCCACCCATGCTCGCTGATCGGACAGTGGGTCGAGGCGAGGTCGTTCGGAATCGGAACGTGCCGTCGTCTCGTCTGGGTGATCGCGGTTCAGGTGATATTGTTCTATGAGTTTCTAAGTCATACGTGTGCTCCAAGCTGTAACTCCTCTTGGGCACAGTATTGCCTCGCTCTAGAGGTCTACTCTGCCTCTCTGGCGACCTTGGTTTCCTGTACATTCTCTCTGGTGAGGTAGACCTCAAGGATGAGTAGTTGCGCTCGCCTAGAAACCTCCTCTCATAGCTTTCAGTATGATAAGACCTTTTCTCTCTCTCGGGGCTAATAGGACCCTTCAACCCAAACTGAAATTCTACAGGCTTGTAGCTCGTCGGAGTCGGAGAGGACACCTGGATCTTGCGCTCGTTCACAAAGTTCCTGTCAGGGGAAGGACTTTTCGGTGGCCTGCTGAATACAGGAGTCGCTCGATCAGGACTTGGACTCCGTAATCCACGGGAAGGTCCATTCATGGCATATAGATCTTGGTCCGATTTGACATATTGGTCAATGATCATCTGTTCTTCAGCATCTGACACAGCGCGTTTGGAGCGGATACGTGATTGGGCAGTCTTGAGCTCTGCCACTAGCATCTTTTCTTGTTTGGTCCTTTGCTGCAAACGAATGGTGAAATATTTTTAAATTGGGAGCTAAAGATGTCATACATCAGCTGAAGAAGTCCTGAAATGGAAAGAGTCTGAAAACAGTGAAAGCTATGTACAGATATAAATGATTTTGCCTACGAGAGGAATGATACTACATTGATCAGCCACAAAACGCCTTTCCGAGTGATTGTAAACATATGCAAGTGCGGACAGTTAAAAGAATTAAAATCACCTCTACATAATTATGCAAAACAACAATTTTAGTTACCACTCCCTTTGAAATATTATGCAAAGCAGTCGATTTCCTAGTTATCTACGTTTTAATATAGATGTTGACGAGCGCAAAGATCGGTTCCCGAGGAAACCAATAGCAATAATGAATCACGGCATTTAGTGCTTTTAGAATAAATTAAAAACGTTTGTAAAAGTCATTCATAAATACCTCTACCTCAAATAGTTGTCTCTATGTAGCCTATTAAATGTTTAAAATTAGCATCTGTTTGCTAAGAGAGAAACGTGACACAAAGAAAACTGCACAAAATTATACAAAATTTCAATGTCCATGCAAGTTTATCGACGCACATAGCAACTAGACCAAGTGAATAAAATATTATGAAACAGATACAGCTGTACTTTCAAAATGTAAAAGCCGAACATGATCTAACTTTGTACTTTCTCTCGTCGTTTAGCATTTTCATCCGCAACCATTTTGACCGCTTCCAAAAGACAAAAGCTGTTAAGAGCCGAATGTTATTCACAAATGGGTCCGCTCCAAAGAAACAACAGGTGATTTTTTGTCAGTAAATGAAGAACATAGTTCTGTGAAACGAACAACAATGTTATTCGAATGCCAAATAAATGCTATTTTCGGTGCATTTTCTTTCGATCAAAGTTCTCGTTTTAATAACAAACGAAATATACAGAGAGCTTGTACTTTCTGTAGTTTTTCACCTCCTGCTGGCTATCTATGACTGTCACTGCTGTTCGTTTCACGGAAACTGTCCACTACCAAAAATCTCATGCACATGCCAACGTGTCTCTGTTCGAAGAGGACATAAGCAGCCATTAGACACCAGGACATTAGACAGGAATTATTACAGCTTACAATTAAAACTTGTGTGGGAAATTTACAGACGTCACTCCTTTCTGGTCAATCGAAAAATATGTGCTTTTTAGCCTTTTTTTCATAAGTTAGTTACACATATGAAAGCCAGGATGGGCATAACTTCATGTACATTTTACTTCCCACCTTACATTACAGGAAGGGTGAGGCGCAACTTGAACAGAATTGAGAATTTAGGCAAACCTTTCTCAGGTATGTCAAAATTACTCTTACCAAAGTGCAAAATTTGTTATTTGCTTTTCTGCTGTTTTTTTTTCAACTTATTACGAAGAACTAGTTTTTCTGTCGATATGTATACAGGCAGGAAGTAATTGTGAGTACTTAATAAAGACCAAGCCCAAATTGATCACAAGTAGATGTACAATATTGGATTGTTTGCACCTACAAATTTACGAAATCGTCGCAAGCCCTCAGGACTCTGAATACAAGAAATCAAACAAAATTGAAAGCTAGCGGCTTAGAAAATAAGAGGGCAAATATTCGTTAGAAAATAGAGGGCAAATATTCGCTGTGGTGTTCCCGTTCGAAACAAAAAACACTGATATGTGCATTTGATCTAGCTACAGCATGCTGTAACCTTTCAAAGTGTAAAAGGAACTAAGTAACAGAATTTACTGTGCTCTAAGACTTGGAAAACCAGCCAATGAAAATGTGAATTCAATGCAGTTTGAAGTCGAAATCGAAATCATATTTTACACGGTAATGTGAAATAACAGAAATGACTTACATAAATTAAAATTTCTCCAAATAAGAATTGAGTAAACCATATACAGTATCACCAAATTAAACAAATTATTTGACAAAACTTTCAAGTTATTTCAACCCAATTAAAGTCTATCCAACACAGTCTTGGCTTCAATTTTAAATTTAATTAGAGTTGAAATATGAATGGTATTAATCAGTTATAACTGTTTACAATATCCATGAAATAGTTATGACAACATTGTATAAGTTCCATAGAGGATAACACGCCAGTAACCAGTGAAGTTGCATTTTACTTAATCTTCGGGGTATTTTTTGCAATTTGTAAATTAATTTTGAAAGATATAATATTTAAAACAGACAGTGGTTACAATGTCACGCTGTGTTAATACTACCAGTGCATGAATTTACCACTTTATTTTCCAAACAATTGTTGGCCTTTTTTATCTTTCAAACTTTGGTGGTGACCCCCGTTTTAGCCAGTTAGCTGGTCAGCGTCACTGGACTGGAAATACAAAGTATGTTTTCAGGTACTTTTTCTAGCTTTTTTCCAAGGAGGATTACATCACGCGCACCTCTTGAAATTAATTTTTCAGTGCACGGCTATTTTCTGTGCACATTTAGGACACCAAGTGACCAATAAAGTTTTTTCAATTTTCTCTCCGGGAAAAGATGTGAGTGGCTCTTAAAACGTCTCCCAAGTTGTTACTGGCGTGCCACCTACAGACTTAACTAAGCAATAGCACATTCACAAGGAACACACACCTGCTCGGGACCAACCTGCCATGGTTTTCCCTCTTTCTTGTGGAAGAGTTTCTGCTGCTGTCGGGCGAGCCACGCGGCCGATGTGTTCGTGTCGCCGTCCGAGAGCCATCCGTCTGACATATCCGATCGGTTTTCATAATCCACCTGCATTGGTGAGAATACCAGTTCAAAAGTGGTCGCGATGCCATTCATAATAATGTTATTTATTTTCATATTTTAACAATAAGTATTTGAAATGCATGCAAATAGCCTTACTGATAACAACTAATAGATACAGCGCTTGACAAATTTTGTGCAAATGCAAATACAATTTCTACGGTAGATAAATCATCAACAACGCCAAAGCATTTATTCTGCACTTGCTCCAATCATCCAATTTTCAGCCACTTTTTCTCTGTATTTATTTTCACGAAAGGACAAAGTATTCCTACAGCAAACTGCACTCTGAGAGGTGTCTGACATCTTGTAAAAAGTCAAGTTTTTTATTCTTTCGCGTGCAAAATTTTCACAAGTATGCTTGATCCTACTGCATTTTGAAAAATCTAATCTTCAAAACAATAGAATGGTACCAAACGAAAAAATCTGTAAAAATGGATGGTTCTTCTAAGTACAGTTGACAGGATGAGAAGCACTGAGTTTTTTACCCTGTATGGAACAGAGTTATATCTCTGTGGAAGTGGAGAGTCCATTGGGCTTCTGAAGGTCGGGCTGGTTACCCGACCCTGATACTCGCTTTTCTGGGTCGCTGAATATTGCTTGTGGCTTGAATAGCCATTCTAAAATAAAAGATAGCCATTCAATGTGAAAAAAGAAACGTAAGAATTAAAATTAAGTGGACAAGAGCAATTGCTAAGCATTCAATATCCAGAAACTGCGCACTGAAAAGCAAATATGCCTGGCAGAAAGACATTCAGAACAGGTCATTATGGAGAATAGATGAAGCGAAATTGAATTGTTAAGATATATCGTATTTCCTCGAAAATTATCCTTGTCTTTATGGTTAACGGGTTGCCAAAAATTTCCAAAACTTTGACAAACGAAGTCCACACGGTGAAAAAAATTAGAAATACGATAAAAATGAAAGAACCACACTGAATTCTAACAAGATAAAATGTTATGTTTCTATTTGCGAAGTACACACCGCATAAGACTGCTACATGTATCACAACAAATATTTTATGTAGAGAAAGGTTGTTTCCTCCTGTTGCATAAAACCAACCTGAGATACTTCTGTGTGGGTGATCATGTCGCTAGCCCACTTGTTGCCGGGAGAGGCGTGAGTTTTGCTCTGGTGTACAGTGGAAAGTTTCTTTGGGCCGGCCACACTTGTTTCCCAACTTACTACCGTACGAGTATTTCCTGTAAAGAGAAAAATAGCAGATATTTCCACAATATTTGACTAAATTTGCACAATTTTTCGAAGTCATTATTGACCATAAATACTTCTATTGGATACTTTTCCAAAACATAGTTTCAACGACACATTTATGAAACTACTGACCAACATCGGCATAGCTTTTTCCATGCCAAAGGTTAAATTACCAATTCAAAGTCAAATCATGCTTCCGAATACAAACAATCGAGTGCATAATATTTGTGCCTGGTAAAGTCACAAAGTGTAACTATGAAAGAGGAACACAAGGTGCGTTATTCTGAATTTGGAATCGAACTAGAATTATGAAATGCAGTGAATATATTCTGGATCATAAATGGAATATTTTGCACTCAAAGGGAATTGAAGCAAAATTTCCCTGACTTTGATTTATAAAATTTACATTACCCTTGAAGTCATAAGCCTTGTTTATATTCTATTTACACTGAAAATAAACAGATTCTATGTACAGTTCGTCAGGATTTCGCTTGGAAGCACAGCTGAAGCGTCTGCTTGTGATTACATCGACGTAAATATTTCCCGACTTTTTTTTAACTAATCCTTACCATGAATTTGGACTGCGAGTCATCGCAAATGCCGGAAATTTTTGCAACAAAATGCTGGGTATATTTATCGGTAATCACAATCAGGCTCCTTTTGCACTGCCTTCATCCGTTTCTTCTTAGAACGTACCACTGTGAGTCGTCAGTGAACCGTGACTCGGTACCATCTCACCACTAGGGGGAGCTGGCGTAGAGGTCGATTTCGGTGGTGGAGACTGAAAGTAGTTGTCGTTGTTTAGCAATTCGTTGAGTATTTCGTCTAATTGTGTCTGGTCCTCCATGCTTATCTTGTTCTGGTTGGTCGAGTTTAATCCTGTGAAGTTAGAACGTGTTACATGAAATCAAACGTCACTCAGGTTAACTGGTACGAGAACGTTCACGCCACACAAGATTTCAACAAGGTTGAATGAATGATTAGATTCCAAAATGAAGTACCATTCCAATATGTCACAACTCTCATTACTCGTGGCTTCCTATACATTTTGAAACGATCTCGGTAATGTTACGGCTTGAACAGACCATAGAACGTTAGTGAGTTTACTTTAATTAAACGCCTATCAACAACAATTATCTTTAAGAGAGAGCTTTTCGAGTTTTTCTACCGTACCACTCAAGTATTTGATGCTACGTGTAAAAACTCAGTACTGGCAGATATAAAATGACGCTTCGTCTCTTTTTACACTGGCTTAATGTTTGGTTACAATCTGGTAAGAACAAACTTCTTCATTGGAAAAAGAATGCCAGGTAGGGAAGGCAGAACAACTACAACTGTGGAAGTCAGTTTTACTCAGTTAACATGTAAAATGACTCCTCACTAAAAGTAGTAAACTTAAATTTTAAAGGCAATCTATCAACAAAGAAAATGAAATTGGAAGAATTTCAACTTTGTTTGAATGTGTTGTTAAGCCCCCTGGTGGCTGAGATGCTCATTTATTCTCAATAGCATTATAGGCCACAACTGACTGAGTATTGGTACACACAGAAATGCTACATGTATTAAGAGACATTGTAAATTTGTTGAAGATGAATGTCTTGGCAGCTTTTAGTCAAATTGTGAAAACAATGAAAACAATACAATCATTACAATACACAGAAAACGGGATGTGTGAAGTTGCTCCGGGATTGACTAAAACCTACAGTCACCAGGGGTGGTACGAACATTTCTGGCGCACAGGGCGAAAAAATAACTTTCACTTCTTTCCTTTCAATACTGTTTGGTGTATCGGTGCAGCCTGCAAGTTTTCACAATGAGTAGTACTTTGTACGAAATGCGTGTATCTCAACTGTAAAACACACCCGCTCTAGGATATTGCCATAGATAAGTTCGCACATTATTTCTATTTCTTATGCGATTGTCAATCAGTCAATTGTAAGTCGAGTCATGGTGTCCCGACTGGTCGATGAATGAAATTTCGTCGGGGTGCCTTCTGCAACTGCAGGTCACTTTGCACTACCGATCCATGGACACAATGTCACAGTGGCAACAAAAGTGAAACAATAATATATATTAATTATAATTCCTACCGCTTTATCAAAATATGCAGTGATAACACAAATTGATAATGTCCACCAATGTTGCTTGATAAATGTGCATTTTTGTTTTACTAAAACCTTCATATATGATTGTAAATAAAAACATCAATCAAATTATTATATTTCTTTTTTTCTCTGGCCTTCTGGGTGGATCAAACACAAGATAAAACAATGTTCAATAGTTCAATAGAGTTTTTCACAATCTCTCTGCAATACAAGAATGCCAACATTGTCAACTTACAATTATACGGGGGGGGGGGGTTCTAAGTGCCGGCCTTCGGCTTCAGGACCTGAGGCCCCAAATTGACTTTTGGGGGCCTTTTTCATTTCAGCTCAACACTATTTCCATTATTAAAAATATATTTTCAGCCTTGCTTCCTTTGGCATGAATTTCTTATCTTAGCATTTAAAGGGCGAGATTATCAAAAAATCTATTTTTACCATCCGCACATGCGGATACGTAATATTTTCAGTTAGGTCTGTTTGTCTGTGTCTGTGTGTGTCTGTTTGTTCAGGCTATAACTTTTACCTAACCCATAATTCTCTATACTTATATTCCACTACACATACTTAAAAGGTCAAGGTCGTCTGAAGGTCAAGGTGATGCAATATATCATGGTTAAATGAAAGAAAACCGATTTTCTGTTGATTGTAAATGTTTTTGTAATTTATGTGTTACGCGGATTGTATGCCTTCAACTGAAAGGCATTCTTGTTTGTCTGAATTTCATCTTTAATGTTACACAAAACTATCTAGCTTTATTGTGCTTAATTGAGCATTAATTAACAAAACTATCTACCTTAATACAGCACAAAGTTAGCAATTTTACTGACGTTAAATCAAGTCATGAAACACTGATTTGTCAGCAAACTTTGGTCGGCCATTGCCATGGTTGGACCCTCTTTACAAAATTCCAAAACCATACCTGAGAATCAAAACCCGATGATTAGGCCTTCCATACTATTCTGTTTGACCTCTACCACAGCCTTCGTACCTAATTGCCAACAAAAATTCTGCTGAACTATGTTAGCTAAGCCAGTACAAAATGACTTATTGTTTTGACAAAAAAACTTGGAAATAATGAGGTCTCTTTATCCGCCTGTGTACGTAGAATATCCGGGGCGTTTCTGCTTCTGACTTATACCAAAGAGCTTCCCACTTTAATACTCTATGCTTATACAAGCCACATTGTGGTTATTAAAGCCAGTTTGTGACAAGCGTTGTTAGTTCGTAACGTAATAATGTGCCAGCAGACGTAACAAAAAACGTTCAAGCACGCTGTCACGAGATTACTAGTTGCTGTGCAGGTCGAACAGACTAATTCATATTTTACAAAAGACACCCCGAATAATCTACTGGCTTGGGCAAAAGATTTCACTTTCACACAAGAACAATCTTGTTACAGAACTGTCCTTATGAATCTTCAAAAGGCACACGTCTGTTCTTGACTTTGCAAAACGAATGGAATAAGTGAGTAACGATACATTTTGGTGGCAATAAATAATTCTCACTACGACCACAACTGCAAGATTGCCGTCTCTAGAATTGCGGTTCGTAATCTCATCAAAATAGACTGTATACCATCGATATCCTCTCAATCTTATCAATATAAAGATGCTCTTTGGCAATATTTCCTGCTCTCTTATCTCGCTCATCCAATTTTTTGCACGTGGCTGACAGAACGTAAAATCTCTTCTGTGTACTTGCTGAGGTGGAAAGAAAATCCTGGGGCGTAACATGCAAATTTGGAAGAAACTTGAAAATTACATTAATTTTTATTTAAATTGCTTTTATTGAATTTATTAATATTCTTAGAAACGTCTATTCCACGACTGCTTTCAAAGGAAAAAGGTTGCCTGAAAAGGGATCTAAATTAATTCCAGTTCCTACCCAGAAAATTCGCCATTGAAAGTAAGGTTCGGGTTGACATAAAACTGACCACTTACTTCATTACATACCTTCGTATCATCAGGAAAAACAAAGTTCTTAAAACCGGCACTCGAAATAATACTCTATCCAATCATATGTCAAAAGTTATCTGAAAGGACTCTAATAATTTGATAGTTGGGTACTTGATGAAGACCATATATACCGGCTAACCTTTGAAAAGAGTTAAACAGGAACACAAATTGTGCCTCAATAAAACTTTTGAGGAGAAAATCAAAGTGAATGTTTTGTTTACAAATGAAAATTGATCAAAGGAAATCTGAAATTTTATTATGCATTTATCCTGAATATGACATGATGCAAGGTGTGCCTTTCTTTTGCGTTTTGGTGAATAACCCTTGTTTTATGAGGACTTTTGTAGACCTTTAACTGCATGCGAATTCCAGATTCTCAAAGTAGACCAATCTTTTCTGTAAATTCTTGTGCATATCCCCATGGTTTAATCATGCACAAGTTCAGTACTCAGAATAATTAATTCTCAGAAGTTTTTCGATGCGTAGATATGCTGCGATAGTGGTCAAAAAACAAAGGTTGAACGTTTTTAATTACAGCTTTTGATGGTGAGAAACTTAAAAACCTAAAAAAAATCTTTACATTATCCACCCGTGTATTAATTTACACACCTGCACTTGATGATATCCCAGAATCATGGCTCATGTTAAGCGGGCCATTTGGCTGGAATCCTGGGCCGCCATTAGCTAATTTGGTGTTGCTGGTTGAGGAGGTGGAAGTTTTGGTCACCTTGGCGTAGAGATTTCCATCCACCGGCCCGTCTACATGCTGTACTGGCATCACACGAGAGCGATGCTCGCTTCCTAGTGTGCTGTCACCTAGCGGAGAAAACAAGTTCAATTGTAATGTGGCGCCCTCTACAGCACGATTGATTTTGCAACTGGGATTCTTCAAGCACATATTTCATATTTGATCCGTAGGTTCTTATGTTAGAACAACATGCTGATAGATATAGTGTGATATTTGGCTACAAAACACATGCAACAGACAGTCCCCCTGCGTGACCGCAAGAGACGTTCCAGCGTCCCCCCCCCCCGGACAGAACCAGGGTACCCTCCCCCAATCTCCCAGAGCAGGACTATGGGGTACCCCTGCCCCCAGACAGTACCCCCATGGACAGACAAACAAACTGAAAACATTACCTTCCCGTCGTACTACGTACACAAGCGGTAATCAAGCATTTACAGAAAGAAAACGTTCCTACCGCTGAATGAGTTGAACGAGTGGTCAGTGGCGAGATTGAAGTTTTCGTAGGAGTCCCAGCGTACAAGCGAATCGTGTGTTTCCTCTGTGGAGATTACAGCATCACCAAGAAATTCACTACCTGCAACAAGACGACGACATCTATATAAATTACGAGATCACTTATAATTCTCTTCATACTTTTTAAAGTTCTAGAGACCTATTCCAACATTCCGTTACTGGAAGAAATCTAGTGTGGGGGACGGAAACGAATAAAATAGCCCTGTGACGGGCTGAGGTGGTTTAAGTTATATGTCTGTGTCAAAATGTTAAAAATATGTCAAATTGTCAAAAAGAAGTCAAGAGATGTCAAAGTGTCAAAAAGATGTCAAATGTCAAACATCTGGACTATGC
>JBCAUG010226381.1:0-18868 GCA_038406175.1 Haplosyllis leylae | reverse complement strand
TTTGGATTCCTAAATTGTAATTCTTGTACTTATAAATGTCTTTGTTTTGCAGAGTTTCTTAGCTGTGCCTACTGTGTGTACTATCATCTGTGTCAATTAGAACCATCTAGTGTGCCAATAGTGCTACCCTGTATTGGTAGCCTCCCCTCCTAAAGAGTTACTGTTTGTGAGTTGTATTTGGCAACAGACTTTAATAAACCCCCTCAATATCTCCTCAATTGAAGAATATGGCTGATTCCATCATTCTGCATTATTTGGACACTGTACAATTCTGTCTGTACATCAATGTGACCTCCTCAAGCTGTGACTGTTGATCTGTGCCTTTTCATGTTAAACCAGTCTTAGGAGCAACAATAAAGACTGTGCCTAATCTGAGTGTTTGTATGCTTCATTGCATGGATGTCTGGCCCATCAGAAGTCTACCCCCTCACCCAGTAATACAGTCAGCAGCTCCTTCTTTTCACAAATGGGTCCAGTGCAGGAACTAACACCCATGAACAACCGCTGTTACCCCCTGAGATTAAACAACTCTTCCTCTCCTCACTGACCTGGCGGACACTCAATTCTGACTGGATTGAGTTTTACTACATAAACCAAAACAGTGTAAATATTGGTGACAAATTGATACATGATCTATAAAAACTAGCTGCACCAACATTAATTCTGCGACCAAGGCAACTGGTCACTTTGAACGCTGATGGCACTGATGTACTTTCAATGTCCTTGGTTATGACTGACGATCTGATACTATTTTCTTATGATTTAACATTCTTCGTGATTTAACACTCATTATCTCATGATTTAACACAGATTCAGTTATGTAATAAAAATAGATTGAAACCAAATACCTGTCAACCTATGTGAAACAGAATCCTTTGAGGCCAGATTCTCCACCATCAGTGTGGGGTCTTTTAGGTACTGCGGTACAGCAGTAGTCTCAGTTATGGCTGAGATAGTATATTGCTATGGGCAAGTCTTGCAGACCTCAGACACCGTAGATCTCTCTAAGGTGTGTCTTACATCTGATCCACATAAGCAACAGATACTTGTAGTTTAACTGATTTATTGCAGTATGTTACAATATTCTGTGTTATGTTTTTATGCATTTAAGCCTAGTTTCCGAAATTGGCATCTAAGCCTAATGACTGTGTGTAGCACTAGTTCCTGCATGAAGCACACTGTTACTGTGTGTGCACTGACTTAAGTAGTTATGGTACTTGATCTTGATTGGCTCTGACTAACATCTACAGCCATTGGCTTCCCATCTCGTTGGATTCTTGTGAGGCTCTCAACGTTAGATGTGTAGTTGACAGCTGCACAGTAACTTGGAACCGTGCAAACTTTGAAGGCAATGAACATCCATGGGTGTAAGGAGTGCAGATGGGCATTTTTGACACTGGAGAGACTCATCACACACTGTGCCAGCACTCACAACACAATGCATCAGGTATGCGCCATCTGTGGTTTGGACTTCCCCCCAAATGATGATAGGTATCGCCATACAAAAGAAAAGCATGTATTGCTTTGTCATATATGTAGTAATACTTTTGTCTTGGAAGAACAATTGCAGGAACACCTGAACAACTTCCACTATCGAGCACAGCCAAGGTCCAGGGAACAGATTATGGATGATGAGAGGGCAGAGGAACATGCTGACCGAGAGAGACAAAAACAAGAGTAGATGAGAAAGAAAGAAAAAAAAAGGAAAGAGAAGGAGAAAAGAGAGATGGAGTTGAGAAAGAAGGAGGGGAATGATGAACACAAAGATGACGATGATGACAATGACTCCACATATTATCCTTCTCAAAACCAGAATGACAACATCCGAGAAGACCCTGAATTCTGCCCCACAAAATGTGAGCTCAGGGAAGCTGATGAGGAGGGCAATGATTAAGTAGTATAAGGGTCAGGTAAAACCAATTATGACTGTACATATGTATATATGTTACACTGTTCCATAGAAATATTCTAGAAACATAGTTTATATCCTAGAACATTGTGTACATATTTTATTCCAAGACATTCTTTAATCATACCATTGATTTTCAGAAATTGTATTTGTTAAATGCAAAACATGTATTTAATTTCAGAAAGAAAGTTAATGTAACCGATTTTAACCAATTTTTTTAACTGTATTTACTAACACACATGTATTTCTCTCCCTGGTCTAGCTCTTCCACCTCTTTCTTCTCAGAGGCTGGGCATGGTCTCAATTCCTATTCTTTGCCTGGGTTGACAATAGCAACCCACCAAATAAACTATGACCATTTTGGTCACCACTCCAAACCCTTTCAAAACTCTTGAAATCTGTATTTTCTACAGGTACGCAATCACAGAAACCAGCTGCCCTGGCCACCCAAAACAAAATAAATAAAATGTGACAAAAGCAATTTTGGCGATCAATTGCCAAGGCCACCAATACACACCAAACAAACAATTCTCCACCATGACCAGTTTCCTTGATCTCCAAACCAATAAAATTATTTCGCATTCCATTGAATATGTGTACTTCACATTACAAATATAAGTCGAAGCTCTATCCAAATTCAAAATTTGGGAATACACTTAGAGTAGGACTTAGATCTCACAAAAGTGAGTTAACCCCCATGTCAAGTAGCATTAGAATTTACATCAGTGGACCCAAGCTCCCCCACTGATTTAAAGTAGGAGAGATATCAAATGTGTATTCTCCAGCTCCACTGACAGTAAAACTTCAAAACTAAGTATTGAAGTTTTCCAACAGGTAATGAAGGACTGTGAGGTCCCACAATTTACTGTGCAGCTGTCAACTACACATGCTAACATTGAGAGCCTCACAAGGATCCAACCAGCTGTGTAGCCATAAGCTGAAGATGTCAGTCGAAGCCAATCAAGGCCAAGTATGACTAGTACTTAAGGCAGTGCATGACAGAGTAAGAGTATGCTTCACACAGTAATGTGCTTATGCTGTAACATGCTTTCAGAGCAACAACTAGGCTTCAATGCCAATTAAGGAGACTAGGCTTAAATGCTGAGAACAACATAACATAACATAACATACTGAAATAAACCAGTCAAACTATAAACATCTCTTGCTTGTGAGAAACAGATGTAAGACACCTTAGAGAGATCATTGGTACTGGAGGTCTACATAGACTTGCCCGTCACACTACACAGCCTCAGCTGCACCTGAGACCATCGCCACATCTGCAGGACCAAATAGACCTCACAGTGTGTTCTAGCTGCTTCTGAGCTATCATGTTCAGCATCTTGGTATATTGGTCTATGTTGACATCACCTCCACCCTGTGTCGAGCCATGGCCCATGTGAATGTTTGGGTTTGGGCTGTAGTTCTGCAGCTGAGCAGTGGCATTGGTGCCAGAGAACTGGAATCGAACTTCATGAGTAGCTTGGAGAGAGTTGGCGTTGGTGCCGGTGAATTGAAATTTAGCTCTCTTGTCATCGGTTACTGTGGGATGGTTGTCTTCTCCACCAGAGTCGGTGTTGCCAGTGTTGTTCTTGGCATCATCACCATCAATATCCTCAGCATCAGTTTTGGAGTCAGAGCTGTAAGAACCCTCTTGCTCAGAATTTACACCATTGGAGTCATGCTTCTGTGGGCTCTTGCTGTTGTCGTCCACATCCATCTATTCTTCTTCATCATTGTCACTGATGACCAAGCTCGGTTTGACAGGCCTAACCAGTGTTAGAGGCTTGTAGTAATGAATGATGGTGTCCTCTAACAGACTCAAGACACACTCACCTTTTCTGTATTCTAGCATGGACATAATGACTCTGGTCACACAAGGGATCTTCCTCATGTTTCGGTAATACATGGTATAGAGAGAGTTTGTCCAGAAGCATGGAGATGGATCCAAAACCTTCCTGGCCAGTCCAGTCAGGTCCTTCCTATACATCAGATCAAGGATGGCATGCATGGCCAACTGTCGTTTAATCATGTGCAGTTGCCAGATGCATAATGAGTGTAATGGGAACACTGGCAAGTTCAGATGCAGGAGTGGAATCTTTGAGCCCTTGGGAGCATGGATAGGTAATGCCAATTAGGCCTGCTCCATGAACGCTGGGTAGAATTAGGCATGATCCCCAATTGGCAACTCACACAGTATGCAGTAGCCCTTGTTGGGGTTCTTTATTGTCGTTTGCAGGATAAACTTCATCTCCATGTCAAAGGTAACCAGCCACTGCTTGGGATGGACAAAGATGGGCCATTGTGGAGTAGACAAACTTTTGGTCCGGTGTAACAGAATATTCTGACCCCCCCCCATGAAATCCCAGCATTGGCCCTGATTTTACAGAAAAAATGGGCCCCCCTCATAAATAAAGCATCACTTTTCACTAAAATATTATGTCAAAACTCACTTATTTATATTTTCAGATTTAAAACATAAAGATATCTTCAATTTAAATATTTTTGCAATTTAACATGTGAAATATAGTAACAATTTCATCAATAAAGGTGGAAAATTTTAATTTTTTAAATCAAAAACATGCAAAATAAAGTAAATTTTAAGTTATTATTTAATAATTTTTAAACTTTGGAAGCATTTTTTGCTATTTTACAAATGATAAATAAAGTTTAAGATATTTAAATTATTTTCTTTTGCATGAGAAATTGACAACATTTGTGTTAAGGCAAAAGGAAGAAGGGGAAATGGTGCATGCTATCTGAGTGCTCTTGTGCTAAGGGAAGCCCTGAAGATAAGCAGGCCTCTACCCCTTGTATCAGTGGAAGTGCCAAGATTTCATGGTGGGTCACTCTGGCACTCCACACCCAGAAGCATTCTTGGTTCTGGCTGAGTCCTGGGAATGGCATTTGAATGTTCCTCTCCCTGTATGAAGTCAGGAGAGCCTTGCTGTCACCCATTGTCATGAGCGGTTTGCCCTCTCCTCTGGGTGCTAGGTGTGACAATTTGTTGTTGTGCCAGGACTTGAAGATGTCATCCTCTATGATGAACAATGGGATTCCGTCACAAAGCTTGTATATCCTGTCTATGTTGTCCCATTGGAGATGCCATTACGGCTGTCTCATCACTAAGGGATATTTCTGTAGATCATCAAAAGTTATTACTTGTTTGTAGCTGTGTCACATTCATTGAGATGACTGCATGTACCTCTCTTCCAACTTCTCTTTAAGCTCCTTCATCTGACAGATTGAGCCAATTTGGTCTTCTGCCATCTCTGCAATACTAAAATAGTAAGAAGATCATATGACATGCACTGCCGCGACACCTCTTCAATACTGTACAGTACACAACCATATGCAACCTAATTAGTGAAAACCATGAAGTTTCTATCTAGGATGTGACCCAGTTGTGACATGTGCTGACCTACTTAAGTTGAATGAATGAGCTATCATGACATTGAGTGAGTCTAGTCATAAAATAAACAGGTTGTCAAGTTGTGTCATAATGATACACCCTTATCAGATGAACAATTAAGACAACATGACAAGCCACCAAATGACACATGTCGAGATGAAGATTATTAAATAGAGTGAATTACTGACAAAACAGAATACTACTCACCAGCTGCTATCTCATTGAGATACTGCCAATCGTCATTTATGATCAGGAATCCCAAGTGTTCAAGTTCCGTAAGCTATTGGACATTCAGCTTCTTTGAAGGTCTGGAGAGAAATGATCTCTTCTGACCTTTCAGTACTGAAAAGTGCAAGAAGTTCCAGAAATTACCAGTAGAGGGCACAGGAAATCAATAAAGCATCCATAAGGTGGGGGAACTGAACATGAGCCAGCCAATCAGAATTAAACACATGACCAGAAGTGACATCACAATAAATTGAGTATAAAAGGTAGAGTTTCTATTCCAACCATCTGAAAGTTCCAGAAGCCAAAGACCTAAAACATCTAAAAGACCAAACCCACATCAGGAGAATGTGAAGATCAACTCATCACATCAAAGACGGCACCCTCTACACTACTGATTCTACAGGACAGCCAGAGATACTACCAATAGCATGGGAAGCCAACAATGCCATGTGAGTCAGTTTGTCATTCATCAGTGTGTCAAGGAGGTGCATGTGTCCTCCACATATGGCCATCAAATGTCTAGGGGAGAGTCCAGCTCCTGTTTATTAAGAGGTAAAATTTTGTTTCAATAAACTGGCTCATTGTTACATCTACATCAACAAAGTGTCATTCCAAGAGCCCCACAGGGAGCTGCTATTGCATTGCTACATCTGGGCTCTGAGATGATACTGGAGTGAGAGGGCACACACCATGCATCATTATCTTATCATGGTGTCAATTGGTTGGTGCGCCTTTACCATTGACGTGGCAGACCATACCACCCTTCAACCCAGCCAGCACACAATGCATCTCATTGCGGTTGCAGTGCATACCGATGAGGCTGGTGTCAACGATGGCCACAGAAGCAGTACAACCTGTCAACTTTGCGAGACAATCTGAGAAGGAAGTGCATGCTGGTAGCTCAATACTAGGACCTGATCTATTATAGTGACTGCCTTTTACACATTTTTGGACATGATCTATGATTCTGTCCACAAGCAGCTGTTGGAAATCATGAGAGGGTACAGGAACATGAGACATATCAACTCCCATAGCAGCCAACTGGAGGGATGTCCAGTCCCCATCTGCATTCCTGATTATCACAGGCTGTATGCGCCCAACTACCATGGACCCAAACTGCTTCAGTATATGCCCCAGTAGTACAAACTCACTTGCCAAGTCTTCACCAAGAAGGCAAATGAGTGGATTGATGGTTGTCTGACAATGGGACTCTATGTCGATGAACCCACTGATCCAGAAGCTGGCCCTGATGTCGATTCTGACTCTGATGATTCATTTGACAATATTTGTGACAGAACTGACGCCGAGATAACATCTATGACCTATCACTTCCAGCAATACAGAAGCAGTCTAGATCTGAGAATGAGAGGGTGTCAGCACCACATGGCCACCAGAAGATGAAAGATATGTCATCGCCAGACCAACCCCATCTTGCAGCACCAGCAGGAAGAGGCACAGGGAGGAGTGAGATGTCCGGCTGCCATTCCAGGTACAGTACTTTTTATTTATGGGATTTATGAGATCATATATTGGTTGTTCATTTATATCCACATTTCACTTGTTCATTTTGTCATTTAATTTCATTCAACATGACTTGTAGATCTAATTATTTTTATTATCTTTATTAAATATTTTCATGTAAAGTAGTTCTGAAGTAAACTCACAAGTTGTCTTTAATTATTTTGTACACCAGTTGAGGCTTAAGTCCTCTGATAGTATATTTGTTTCTGGCTGTCAACTGCGAATGGCTTTCGTGAATTATTATTGGCAGTAAATAAAATTTATGGAAAGAAATTTCATATGTGTTGGCTTCATTCAGGCATCTCCTGGTTGCAAAAGGATTCCAGACTTTGTAGCCTGTGACATTATTATTATTATTATTATTATTATTATTATTATTATTGTTATTGTTGCTATTATCATTATTTAGAACACAGGCACTTGTTTTGGTGGTTTCCTCATACATGGCAACATTTGCAACCTCACACAGTAGACAATGTATCTGATCTTATTACTGAGATGAAAAAAAACTTTGAATTTAGCCAGGTATGTTCCTGCTTTATTTTTACTACTTTAGTGATCACTGTTATTAGATCTACTTGTGGATGAAAACATTCAATGAAATGAAAGAATGATGGGTTCACATTGATGACATGGTAATCATTCCACTTTATGTACCAGATGGGATATCTCAGAAATGTCTGTATCAAACACTGTGAGGAATTTACATATTCAGTTAGAACTTCTCCGCCCAGGTTTCAACTGGTAATGCAAGCTGAATGGGAAACTGATAACATTCTTTTGAAATTTTATTTAATGCTTATGACATGCTTGCAGGAGATGTACAATGTATGATGCATAGGTAAACTCTGATCAAAAATTAAAGTGAAATATTTGCAAATATCAAATATGTTGGATTTTTTGCAAGAGAATTTTACTCTAATTATTTTTACATCAACTATTATGCCATTTATAATTTGAATATCCCAATTTCTTTCGCTTATTATAAAAAACAAATTGTTTGATGAATATTTATCTCACTGTTATTTTATTTTGCAACACAATGTATAATCAACATAGATTATCCTATTGAAGTAATTTTAAACATGCTAGGAACCAATTTGAATATTGAGCTATAGCATAAGAATTGTGACCAATATTCCTCTCATGTCATCACATCTCTAGGCTAACATCAATTGTTCATGGGTATCCTTTTGTACTGGGTGACAATTTGGGTAAAGGTAGAGTACACAGATACCCTGCAACAATGGTACACCAATTAAATTTACAAATACAAAATCTGCTCTACTAATTACATTATCACTATTGCAGCTAAGCATTACTATTACATAAATAGCCAGGAGAGTGTCATTTACTGGGCTATCAGTGAGACTATTGCCAAAGTGCCCCAAATGGCAAAAGAAGCCTTTTTAGAACACCCTAAATCTAACTGGGCCTACAGGGGGTATACACCATCTGTGACTGTTAAGTATGTATCAAGTTGACAGTAATGTCCAAATAGACACTCAGGGTATTATAGAGCATTTGGAGCACCATAATATTCATACTCCTAAGAAGTAGTACTCTGCTGAGAAGGGGTGAGGTAGCCCATTTTCTCAAAAGTGTGATCAATAATGTCTGAAGAAAGTGATTTTTGAGCTTCAAACATTAATGATCAGTACACATTGGAAGGATAGCCTGGAATAGAATGTTTAATAGTACTTATGTGTCTTCTTTAACTGTAATTATTTCCAACATGATTACTTTTCAGAAAAATGGTTAAAGGCAATGTGGGGTAGGGTGTTGTGAGAAGGAATGATTTGAGTTCAAGTGGGAGAAATCACACATCACCTTCGCGTCACAAACTATCAGTTTGGGGAGTATTCTAAGTACCAGTCTAAACTTAGCTCCTCATGGTAAGCAGTCAGAGCAAGAGTCTTTGCATCTCAGCTGGTGACAGCAGTTGTTCATGGTTGTTAGTTTGTGCACTGGACCTAGGTGTGAGGAAGGAGCTCTGTATTGCTGTGGGGGGTGGGGGGGGGTTAAAGTTGCGGGGAGTTATGGGCAGTTCCAGTACCTTTGCAGATGAAGAATACAAACACTCAGCTTAAATACAGTCTTTATTGTTGCTCCTGAGACCAATTGCATGAAATATGCAATTGTGACAGGAAACAGTTAGTCAATAAGCTCCAGGGCACTAACACTGGTATAGTACGCCTCCCTTAAGTCAGAGGATTGCATAATTACAGCTTCTGCCATTGTTCACAGATGAGACTTGAAGTATACACGAACAATATGTAGCAGGGGCTACACTATTGTACACAACTATGAGCCATCAGTAATCCATTTTCACTATGTGTTTCTCCTGTTGAATATGAAAAGTCTATCACTAGGTCTATCTTCAATTTGTGCCATTCCTAGTCTTAAAAAGTGTAAGAAGCCCCACTATTTCTCTCTGTTTTAGGTTACCAGACTCTATTTTTCTTGGGTACTGTTTTCTTTCCAAAAAAGTTTGTGGAAAAGCTTTTTCTTCTGAGGGGGAGTATGTTACAGTGTGTTTTAAAAGTTCCAAAAGTCTGAAACTGCATGTGAACTGTTTATGGTGTTAAATTAGCCTCTGTTTTTCTTTTATACTGCTGCCATTGACAGTATCTTTGCAGTATGACCTTATACTGTTCTGAATCTTTTTATTTGGACTTCTACTCATTTAATTAGCTTTAATTAGTGTGTGATATGGTTCTGGATTGCTTAGGAGTGAAGATGAATCAATTTGCCTCATTCTAATTTTGTATATTACATGACTTTTTGTTGCCATAGTTTCAACATGGCTCCAGCTAATCAAATTCCATTTGTGACAGTTGTATGGCACATTTCAGGCCCTATATGTGTCCAGGAAGGAGATTGGGTGATTAGGATGGCCTGATCCCATCTAATTAGCATATTTACCATATATGGTCATGGATATCCTAATGTATACAAATAGCCTTGAGTGACTATTCAGTTGGTTGATTTTTGTGTACTTCCAGGCACCAGTCACTTCTGTATGTTCTGCCCACTTCTGTCATTCAGACCTTGTCTATCCCTCCCCCATGATCTGATTGGATGCTCATGTGCCCATGCTCTATTCCAGGCTTGGGCACTTCAGTTGCTTTTGATTCATGTTAGAGATCAGACCTGTTATACACTTTGTGCCAAAATTTATATTTTCTAAATTAAATCAACTATACTTCTACAAAATGCCTTTATGTGGCTTCCACTGGCATTTCAGGCACAGTACTTTTTATTTTTGGGATTTATGAGATCATACCATATTGGTTGTTCATTTCTATTCACATTTCACTTGTTCATTTTGTCATTATCACCATTTTCATTATCATCATTAAATATGTTCATGTAAAGTAGTTATGAGGTAAACTCAAAGTGGTCTTTAATTATTTTGTATATCAGTGGAGGCTTAAGTCCTCTGATAGCATTTTTGTTTCCGGCTGTCAACTGTGAATGACTTTTGTGAATTATTAGTAGCAGTAAATAAAATTTATGGAAAGGAACTTCACATGTGTTGGCTTCATTCAGGCATTTCCTCATCGTGAAAGGATTCCAGGCTGTGCAGCCTGTGACATTAAAGGTACACAATAAAGGTCACACTAATTGGAATATGCCATTGTAGTGGCAAAGGTGATTCTTCTGCACTTTCGATTCAGACTACTGGCATTTTCTTCGCTTCGGATTCAAACGTTCTTAGTCCGAATGTCAGTTCGGTATTTCACATTCAGAAGAACTAGTGCAGTTTTCTTGAACAATTTTAACTTGATTTAACATGTGTATGTATACGGAGAAATACGGAGAAAGTTACGTTTTAAATTTGCAGGTCATGTTTTACCGGTGCTTGATTCTTAAAATTAAACATTCAAAATTTACTCATTTTGTTACAAGTACGATACAAAAGAATGTCTGGATAACATTAACTTCTAACTGGTACACACTGAACCAGAGGTACGGGATCTCGTATTGAATAGAATGCCTGAATGCATCATGTACTTTATACGGACCTCTCTGTGTGATGCGTCAGCGTGTAGTGCAAGACATTAGACGTTTTGGATTCAGAAGACTAAGATCGTCATTGCAAATCGAAGATTACGTGCATTTCAAATCGTAAACTTTAACTAAGTAGCAGGCAGCCATGTGAAAGATATTCAGGCAAGATTTTATTATTAAATGTAGCCAGGACTTTTACAACAAATCTCTTGGTATCATTTAATTTAAACATTGGAATGTAAATGTCATAAACACCATTGCAGTTTTCCACACTCACTGAGTACACTAAAGGTCTTTGCCAGTAAAGTTTCAATAGTGTGCTAGAAAGTTTGTTCAATGCTCATGATACGTCATGTAGCTCCGCCACAGACTTCAGAGCTCAGTCCATGCCTTAAGCGACGACTGATGTCCCAGTGAGTGCACCAAAAACTAATTAAAACCACAAAGTTTCTGTATGCAAATGAGTACAGTTCATCATTTAATATACAGTAAGCGTGAATTCCTGCGTGTGCGCGTGTCCTTTGGCCTGAGGCCTCAGTTAACATCACGTTTGTGGACATGGCACAGATATCCGTCTGTCGTTTTGGCCGAATGAAAATACCGTCTATTTGTTAACAGCTGAAACCTGGAAGTGTAGGCAAGTGCACTTGCTTGATTTTCGCTTGTTTGACACCAGTTTTGTGATGAATATAATTACAGATGTGTTCTCATGAAAATGGAACTTACGTGTCTAGGAGAGATGCATGCGGGAAAGTATTACTCAAAATTTTGTGTGTAATTTCAACTGAATGAATGTCTCCCGGAAAATGCATTGAACGCCACGATCCATGTAAATTTAATGCCAACAAATTTTGGTCTAAAGATATGCGCCATCCAACTTTGAAATGACCAGTTCTTACCCCGTTCACGCCAGACTTGCAGTAATATTGGTACAAATCCTGGTCTGTGCAACATCAGAAAATAATATAGTACATGCCAAAATGTTGAGAGAGTGGACCTGTTACAACCTATGATCTTCAGGAACAACTCTCAGCTATTTGCGTTTCTTGACACAATATTTGCCAAGCTGATGGATTTTCATTCAAGACGGAGGCCCACGAATAGGGCGAGGCAAATAACTGCCAGACGTCCTTCACATATGGCTTGATTAATTAGGATGTGGGACGTTCAGATAAAAACGCAAACTAAATCTGTACTTGTTCCATTTCATGGGAATGGGCCTTTCTAGCCTTTCCTATCAATTGTGTCTTTTTCATAGATAGTGCCTCTGCAGGGGAAACAAACACACCTTACTTTGCATGACTTTACATGGTGACAACAGCTGAATTTTAACATAAGATGATGCTCATCACCCTGAGTTTCCCTATTGCCACACGTCCCAAAAAGCTAGTAATGGGCTTTGAAATTACCATCAGGATAATTCTACAGAATTATGATATCAATGATCCTTTGTTTCAAATCTTTGCAGATTTAATTTTCGGGTTGAAGCGTGGTAGAACACTGATCGGTTGGTGCTTAATCCCCCTTTTCTCCTACAGAGGTAGAAAACAGTTACTCTGTTTAGTTATTTTGCACCACTTCACATGTTGGACTTTGTTCATTTCTAGAATCAATAGAGCATGACTTTACAAAGGCCTCAATGATTCACACAGACAACCAAATAGTGACTTAGCTCAGTGGTAGAGCATTGGGCTCAGGATCTGGAGATCCTGGTTTCAAACAGCACTGGGGACAATTTTTGACGAATTTTTTTTTGCTCTTCCCTTTGCAAAGATCTGTCAGATAATCTGACAAAAACGCCTATCGTGAAAAACTCAAAGGACTATTAAAAATTACTGCTTGATAAATATCATAAATCTACAAAAGCAAGAAGTGGTAGAAGACTTTAGTTTTGGTAGCTCTGACAGATTTCCTTGTCGTAAAAAACGCGATTATCCGCTGAAAAACTCGGATTTGACCATGTAAAATTGAGTTCATTAACTAATTTCACGAATGTACTATATTTGATTACTTTGGCACTATACAACTTTAGGTTTTGTTTCATCACCAATATTCAATCCTCCCTGGTTCAGCAAAATTTGTTGTGCTGTTCGGTTGCATATTTCATATACGTATTTCATCTGTATCACCCATTTTGACAATTGTTTTTTGACATCCAGATGAAAGACTCATGTCATGGACTAAAGTACGTGATTGTTGTGTTGTAAAAGAAGCTGCAAATGGTGGTTCTGGATGATCTGCAGGAACAATTGGTCCTGGATGAAAAATCGGCTGAAATTTGTAAACAAAAATTTCTTTTGAATCTTAAATTTTAAACCATTCATGGAATCGGCCATTGGAGTAAAATGAGTTGCATTTGACTAATGTTTCTGTAGCACAAGGTGACATCTGGCTGGTTCTGAAGTTTACACCAACTACCGAAGTACCATGCAGAAACAAATCCAGGTTATGCGCCATGGTGGATGACTCCTTCAGAGAAAATGTGCATGGATACCTGGACAGCTTCTTCCAATTTTATGCTTTGGGAAGCTTCCAACAATTATCCAGTTTGTGAAATAAACAAAACTATCATATCGTGGAAACCTATCGATCCAAAAATTTTAATTGTTTTTCTTTCATTTTTACTCAGAAAGTAATTTTGAAGATCCTTTGAAAAACGAGGCACTTCCGAACTGGGGCTCAAGATGGTCGAGTGCATTACCAAAAGTGAAACTCTAGTTTTCGGAGGGGGGGGGGGGGGGTTGGCCCCCCCTTTCTACCCAACTTTTGATGCTCAGTTCAAATCTGCCTAAAACCCAAAGTTGGGTCAACACCCCCACCCAAAAAAAAAAGATTTTGGGTCATGGCAGATTTGGACTCGGCATCAAAAGTTAGGTCAATAACAACTTTGGGTTTTAGGCAGATTTGGACTCAGCAACAAAAGTTGGGTCAACAACTCCGTCATCCACCAACTTTGGGTTTTGGGCAGCCATATTAGAGTTGCACCATTCAGACCAACTGAAGTCCATCATAGTATAATCCCTCTAGCGGATAAATTGGCTAGCGGGGACCATAACAAAAGTTTGCAAAGCACATTGGACCTTGATTCGAATGTGACCTCAATCCTCAAATTTAATCCAGATATTTTAAGGTTTCTCTCCCTCTCCAATTCCCTTGTACCCAGAATCCCTAAAATGAAGAAAATTGATGATTTATTTTGAGGGAACTGGCGAAGTAACGGTAGAGGTGGAAAAGCTGTTGTTTGATATCGGCCAATGTTTTATCTCAAAGAGTGTCAGCAATTATACTCCATGATGCTTGGATCCAAAATCTAAGAGGCTGGATAAATTAAGTGTGAATTGGACATCATAAATTCAAGTGCAGGAATCTAAAGAATAAATCTTGCCAGTTGACAGAGGAAATCTTTACACAATAGACCTTCATATCTCGCCTTTTCAATTTTGAAATGACGCCCCATACCCAAGAAGGATTACACTGCTGGATCTTATACTGCTCTTCATCATCGTCTTTCTTTCAATAATTGTTCATCACAAAGGGTTCCACTCTGAATTTCTCAGCTCAAAGTTCATTATCCAACAAGGTTTTCTATTTGAAGAACTTGTTTGGAAGTTAGTACATTTGCCACTAAACCGCACAGCCGTAAAAGGAACGCTGAGCTTTTTCTCAATAAATCTCAAACCCGACTTGCAAATGTAGATTGGGAATATTGAAAGGAATAATCTCTTTTGTTTCATCAAATTCGCTGAATAAACTAAATCCAGTAAATTTTATAAACACACCCTCAAATAGTCTAATTGAAACCAAAAAATAATGAAATAATTACGAAATGGAGAAAACACGACTACTAGTGTATTATCATCCAAGAAAACCCATGATGAGTGAAGTGAAGAGTGGTGTTTTGGATGATAATACATGAATAGAAGTTTTTTGTCCATTTTAATAAACGACAATTGAGGTATTCTGCTATTCAGTAGTTTCATAATAAAGTTGATTTTCTCTTTGTTGGGGTCAGTCACTTTGAACAAAATTCACATGCACAAAAGTCCACCCCATTGCACTATACTGTGTGATTTTGATTGTCCTTGGACAAGGCCTTGGCTCCTTTTGGGCACTGTGAAGTTGGCCATCTGAATAGAACAATACCCCCAGACCAGCAGACCAGCATGCCCTTCCCACCTAAAGGCTCATTCCATGGTTGTGTGTCATACAGTGTGGTTAACCAGATTATGAGCAATTATGAGGCAACTTCAACCTTACAGAAAACATGTAAATAATTACAATTTCTGTCTGATTTTTTTTGTGGATACTGTCTGGATATCTGTTTGTATGCATGCAAAAGATGGAGTCTGGATAAGCAGTATTTCATAGGAAATTTTGTCATTGAAAATTTGATTTCATGCAGTGGTGTCCATTGAAATTTCCTTCAAAATCAAGGTAAAAAATACCAAAATTCAGACATTTTAAGCATTAATATCTAATTTTCGTTTATTTAGATGGACTTCTGAGATGATTCTACCCTGAGAACATGTGTCGTACTAGTATGGAATTATAATTTTTATTTTGCACAGGTACAGAAATGTCACTGAGTGACAGGTGTCACTGTTTCAATGGAAGCCCCTGCCTATTGTGTCATTGATTGCATTAAAAGACAATGGAGTCTATGACCAAGACAGCAGTGGATTCCTTAAAAATAATCACACCTTTCATGAATAGCGAAAACAGCCAAGAGTTTATTAACACAGGATAAATTAGTTACAAATCTGCTTTCTGACTCAAGAATAACAAAATAGACTCACAAATCAGTTCACCATTGCTTTATTATTCCGCATTATTACATAACAATACAACTAAAGGCATTACATTAGACACAGATTGAACGGCAAGCCAAATACTCATTTTATTGTAATAGTTGATATTCTAAAACGTCAGGAACCAATTTGAACGTGTCTGGTGAATCAATATTTCCTTTGGAAGGGTTTGCTGGTTTGTAAAATTAAACTATAAATTTACTGGTTTCCAAATCTAATTGGATAGTTTTATCAAATTTCAGTTTAAACTTGGTGTCTGAATATATTTTTCTTTGTCGCATTTCCGAAAATTTCTTTGTCGTAACATTTTCGAGCAACTGATTGACAAATTGAAAACAGTATTTCTAAAAAAAATATGCAATTTACATGTCAAATATAAGAAAATGTTGTTGGGATCTGAGATATCATGCATCTAACACAGCCACTTACAAATAATTTGAACCTTTCACAAAACTTATACTAATATTACGAACGCAAGATATGTAAAAACAATTGATGCACCTAGCAATAAACGACAAAATAAGGAAGATAATGACGCCAGCAGGAAAAGGTTAACCATTCAGTGATTTTAATCATTTTGATACACTACCGAAGGAAATTATGGCTTTTGTTTGATCCAACAGGACTTGTGATTTCTTTGTGATTCTGTTGTTAGATTGTGCTTCCTAACATTATTTTTCTAAATAGAATGTGCAATTCACACTAACTACTAAAGTACCAAAACACTCCATTAATGTTTTACAAAGGCATTAATACTGCACATTGAAAGAAATGCTCAAAAGGCCAAACTATTTTTGTCTGCCATTGTTCGAGACAACGATTGTGTTGAATCCTTTTCGCAGTAAGATATCCTTACAGTCTAGTTTATTCCATTTTGACAGAACAAACTGAGCGAATGCTTTCGTGTCTGTTAAAAACCCATAGCTGTTTTAGAAAAGGTTTTTAAATCAGAAGTGCCTTTTGAAATAATACCTTTTTAGTGACAACAATTAAAAGAACCGTAAGAGTAGATGTATTTTATTTGCGTGATTAAACGCTCAGTAAACTATACTGGGTACTTGTCTTGCGAATTTAACTTTGATGACGACACCTGCTGTTTCATCTATACATGGTAAAATTACTGTAGCATTTATTCTGTGTGGGCGTTTTCTATAAAAAATATCACTTTGCACATGAATATTTTGATACATTGTTAAGTGCACAAGATCACTACCAGTACGTGGTGACAATGAAAAAAAAACTGGGGTTTAGATTTTACCAAAAACGTTTAAGGTTTGTTCCCGTTTTCTTGTACTCGTTAGCAGCTGGGTTCATCCGATTTTAGCCAAGGCATTGGCACTTCCTTTGTCTTTACCATTTTTGTTAAAATCCAAACCCTCACCCTTCAAACGATATCTGCGATTTTATAGCATTAGACGACAGATGTGTTTTCTTGGGCTGCATTGACATCTAAGTATCCATTTTTCGTCGTGTACTGAGGCGGTTTTTTGTCATTGTTCAAACTGACAATTGACTGCCTGTGCTGTGATATATTGGACTGAATGGACAATCTGTGCTGACTGGCATTGGAAAGTCTGTGCTGATAGATATCAGCTTGAGACGGTCTTGGAGACCTTCGGGGACTGGAGCTGAGGTTGGTACACGTGGTGTGGAGAATTAGGTTCGTTTTACTTCCGTCCGCATAGGCATCGGAGAAGAGGTGGTCGTGCGGAAATCGGTCGAGCAGGCACTTGCAGAATAGGCGCCTGAAGGTGCGCCGGAAACGCATTGAGAAGGACGAGTAGAGAATAAAGTTAATTGAAGAGTTGATCATCACCAGGAGATTAAATACGTTGGCAGTCATTGTCATTATGGGCCCGTGATGATCTCTCATCTGTCCAGTTACTTGTAAGTATGCGTAATAGAGATTTTGTACAGCTTGTGGCACTTGACAAGTAAGAAACACAATCACAACCACGATGAGCATCACTGTTATCTTATGCTGCTCGGATTTTTGTTTTTCCGACTTGTCATTTTTCAAAGTTACTGTTACTTTGGACATTGTTTTTCTTTGTTTTGCAGCTGCCAAGACAGCTCTAATTAGAAATCCATTGAACACAGATAAACAAATTAAAGGTATGAAGGTAAACACTGCTTGGTTTGTGTACGTGTAACCCCATTTATATGTATGGGTTTCTCCAAATGCTGTGTTAACAGCTTCAAGATGCGTCTGGTTTGTTTTGGGATTAGTTTTATATATTGTCTTATTTTCAAAGAATTCTGGAAATGTCATTATTGCAGCAGATAAACAAACAATGACAGTGATGATCCTGGCCCGATCAGGAGTGCACCAGATTTTACCTGAAAAGAAAAATAAGTCCAATTTACCATAATTTATTTCAGGGAACGTTTCTATTTTCGAAATTAATGTATGGAGGGCACGTCTCGGTGTTCTTAGGGTATGGTTTATTCTACTCTCACCTAAGTTGCGGTGCGTTTTATGCAGCCTCGTCTGTGTATTGGCTAGGTTGGTGTGATATGGGTTTTGGGGCAGGGCATAGAAATAGGAAAGGCACGTAAAGGTTGAGGCACGGACCGTACCCTGCATTAAGTTTTACAACTCCAAAATTGTTTGTTTTTATTTGAAATTATTCAGCAGTTTGCACTAAAATTCCCAATTATGACCAAAAGGATGGACAAGTAAATGACAAAACTGATATTATTCCTTGGGCTGCATTGGCATCTAAATAGATATAGTTGTATTCGTAAGTGGAACAATCGGGGTTTTCACGATACACGCTTCTGTCAGATTATCTGACAGATCTCTACAGAGGGAAGAGCAAAAAAAAAATTGTCAAAAATTGCCCCCAGTGGGGTTGGAACTCAGGACCTCCAGATCATCACTCCAATGCCTTACCAACTAAGCTAGGCAGGAATCTGTTAGGCAGGAGATTTCTGAAGTGAGCTTTGTTTGTTTCATGCACCACTTCACATGTTGGA
>JBCAUG010226270.1:0-11932 GCA_038406175.1 Haplosyllis leylae | reverse complement strand
CCCCCCCCCCCCCCCACCCACCCCCAGCCCGGGAATTTTTTTTTTTGGAATTTTTTTTGTTTGAAATTTTTACAAGTGAGGCTTTCACGCAGGAGGACTTTCTTGTTTTGAAATAAGAATATGAGCTGTCAAGTCATAATAACTTGGAAGTGATTTTAGAGTATTACACCCAAGCGTTAAAAATAATGAGCCACCAAGTAATAATCCAGAGGATCAAACCGAAGGAAAGATTAAACTGCTGAATTTGACGTTCAATGCGCAATTACATTTAAAATGAGGATTTTCATCAGATATATGAGTTTTTGAAGTTTTGTATCAGTGTAATTTCATAATCGTTTGACTAGGTATCTAGTGCGACCTCACCATTTGTCCTCTACTAAGTCCAAGCAGTACTCTCATGGATGAGCTTTTTGTCTGCAAGGACAATGCTCCCTCAGCATTAGAATATTTATTTTCCCCCTCCTCTTCAGCCTCCTTCAGTAACTGTGCTGTGAGGTCTGCTGTGAACTGAGCTCTGAACCGGCTTATTTCTTCTCCTTCGTTCTCCAGGTTGTAGACCTCGGATTCTGTTGGTCCGAGACGACATACGTGTTCATCACAGATATTCAGGATCTCCACCAGCGACTTTTTCTGTAAATATGTGGTTTTAAATAATGCTCTGTTTCCAAAATTTTCCCAATTGAATGTGATTATACTTAAATATTAAATAAATAAGTCATAGTAAATCCATCATGATGGAATTGTGCTATTTTTCTCTGTTCAAACTAAATTGACTGAATCAAGAGCCTCTTTCCGTGTCGTTATTGTGTCTTATTTCGTGGAAAGAATTCTGGTAATGTTAAACTTTTTAACTGGAACAAAAAATCGCATACATTTTTGTAAGGGCATAACACACCCTCAAATGTTTCCTAAAATAGTTACATTGGTCTTATGTAAAGCAGTATCTTTACAGATATCAAAAGAAATAAATACCAAGGTAAACTGTCCATTGTTCCAGCTCTCATGCGGGAATGGTGGCTGCCATTGTTGTCCCTTGACTACGAGATTTAGTCCCATGATGCTGGATTCTGGATTGAATGGTTTCTCAGCTAAGACCATGTTTCTTTCAACTATGTAGCTCAGGTCGTCAGGGACCATATGCTTCAGATTCTGTAACAGATGAAAAATGCTTGGAAGATTAAAATGTTCATGTAAATGGTAACTGGTAGCTATTGTATGAAATCAAAGAGATTGCAGTGACATAGAGATTGCAGTGACATTAGAGCCTTAGGTGATTGCTGTCGTTCTCAGGCAACCTCACAGAGGCATAGCATCTGGTATTTGAGTATAAAATTTGAGCTCAAAATTCCTACCTCCCTGAAGTCCTGGATTCTGGCATAGAGTATACTGCAGAAGTATGGTCTGATCTGCACTTCGTTCATTCTCACCCCATCCTCCAAGCTCGCCTCAAACTTTCCAAAGAAGAAGTTGACAGATCTATCCAGGCAGATTTTCTTGGTGTAAGTTGCCATGATGACGCAGAAATGAGAAGTGTGAAGTTCTATGAAGTGAGGATCAATATCATAGAAGGGGCCTGCACCTACACGCTTGTCTCTTGATGGAACCTCCACCACAGCAGGGACCATGTTTTCATTTATCATTCTGACCTTGACCTTGTTCCTGTCATGACCTTCATCTAAACAGTGTGGGAGTTTAAGGAGGTATGCGGAAGTCTCTGTCCTCGCTGGAGCCAGAACTTCCACAACAGGAGAGATGAAGCACTCGTCATCTGAAATGAATTGGAAGTGTACATTCATGATTTTCACTCACAAAAATAATATTTGAAATATCTAAAGGACGCACGCAATTATTTTCGATGTTAATGTTTTAATGCTAGTGAACAACAAAATCAGTAAACCAGTAAAGTCCATTTAAATTACATGTAATCTGTCCCTAAATAAAATACCTAAATTTTCTAACTGTGTCCTTGATTGCAGATTTGTTATGACCTCCATCAGGTAAGCACTCATGGGACAGCCTTCTGCAATCTGCAGTTCTACCTCCGAGTTTTCATTCCCAAGGCTAATGGCTTCACCTTTGTTAACTGTTAGCTGGTACGTCCGGCCTTGTTTGGTGACAGTGGCTGGACACCTTGTGCGGAGAGCAACAATGTCTTGCAAGTCTAAAAATAAAAATAAAAATATAGAAAACAATTTAAATTTGATATCCGAAAATATGAAACACTGTATGATTCTGTCCAAACATTGTTGAATTTATAAGATTCAATTTCTGGTAACGTAAAAAAAATACAAATACACCAAACCACCTACAGAGAACTATTTATCTACATCAAAAAATTTAACTGAGAATTGGATGAGCAACAAGAACATAGGTCAGGATGGAATTTTGGAAAAGCGTCAGTCAGAATTTTGATACCTACATGTAAGGGAAAACTGGTAATGCCGCTTCTAACATACCTTCTATCAGAGCTGCTTTAGAAATGGTTGACAACCTTAGTGGTGATTTGTAGCCAAGTGATTGTAATCCATCTGTAAAAATAAACAAATGTTATGTTCTTCATGTGGCGTCCATGAAATTTCCTTGACATTTGAGTTTTTCACAAGCGGCGTTTCTGTAAGATTTTTTGACAGATCGTTGCACAGAGAAGAGCAAAAAAAAAAATTGTCAAAAATTGCCCCCACTGGGGTTTGAAACCAGGATCCTGAGGCCAATGCTCTACCACTGAGCTAAGTCAACATTCAGTTGCCAGCCTGAATCTTCATGGCCTTAATAAAGTCATGCTCTATTGATTCTAGAAATGTCCAACATGTGAAGTGGTGCATGAAACAAAGCTTACTTCAGAAATCCCCTAACCTACAGATCTCCTCCCTAGCTCAGTTAGTAGAGCCTTGACTTGAGGATCCAGAGGTCCTGGTTTCAAACCCCACTGGGGGCAATTTTTGACTTTTTTTTGCTCTTGCCTGTGTAAAGATCTGTCAGATAATCTGACAGAAACTCCTATTGTGAAAAACTCAAATTGGTCAAATAGCCAAAATTCCCTGTTCTAGAGACATTTTTTTCTCCCTGACTTTTTGCTGACATGTGGCAACCTTGAACAACTGAAAAAATGGGGTCAGGGGAAGGGGTAATGTTGTGCGATGGGTTTCATCGTGTGAGAAAAAACAAACTTACACTGGAGCCATTGAACTTGCGACTGATCTTTGCCCTGATCAGGTATCACACCGAGGTTAAAGAAAACCTGGAGTATGTCCTCCAATCTCTCAATTTTCTCGTCTGCTTCAGTAACTACAAAATAATACATTAGAAGAGTTTCAATTTAACAGCAGTGAAACAACCAGGACTTTGGATGAGACTAGATTATCTGTCATTCAGGAAAGCGGATTGGACACTTCAGAATGTTTTGAAACCAGAATAATTCTCTTACTGTTACTAAAAATGAAGACTTACTTTGGTCATCGAAAGCCTTTTGGTTTTTCTCGGACACTAGGTTCCGGAAAAGCGGCTGAAAATTGAATCTAATTGTCTTTTTTAAGTAAACATCTGTCTGAAGTTTGTTTCTTTCTTTGACAACTGATGTCAGCCAAGCTGTGTCGACCTCAGCTCCCGATTCCCATAATATCTGACAGCTCTTCTCTCGTTCCCATGCGCTGGATATTGCAGTCCATCCTTCCTTGTTTCTGATGTTGAGATCTGCTCCACTCTTGATTAGTTCTTTTAGACAATTGTCATCCTCATTGCTGACACTTACTATCAGGGCTGTGTTACCAGCTTCGTCTTGTTTGTTTACATCAGCTCCAGCTTGGATCATTTCTTGGAGAGACTTCAAAGCATTCTTCGAACAGGCTTCCATCAGTGGAGTTCTTCTATCTTTCCTTTGTGGATTGACATCTGCACCTTCTTTTATCAGTTCCTTCACACAATCTGTAGAGTTATTTGCAACTGCTTCGTACAGAGCTGAACTGCCAGTTTTATCCTGAATGTTCGGATTGGCACCGGCCGCAATTAGTTTCTTCAGAGTATCTAAGTCTCCAATTCGTGCTGCGTGAAAAAGGGCAGTAGATCCGGAACTACTCACGCTATTCACATCAGCTCCATTCTGGATCAAAAGATCTATCATATGATCATTCGAAATCTTTACTGATTCATCCAAGGCTGTGAAACCATCTCTATCTTTTAGGTTTATTTCACTGTTGGCTGTAATTAGTTTTTTTGCAACTTTAAGATAATTCTTGGCCTTCTCTAAAGCGTCCGCCCGTGATTTTACATCAGGTAGGCCTCTAGCATAATCCACGTAATTGTGTTTTACTGCAAAATGCAATGCTGTTTCCAGCTGTACATTCTGCTGGTTAACGTTAGCTCCAGCATCTATTAGGTACTGCACACAGTCATTGTTACCAGCATGTGACGCTAACATCAGAGCAGTATCTCCATTTTGGTTTCGGGCGTCAACATTCACCTTAGATTTCAGCAACAGTTCCAGACTTCGTAAGTTTCCTCTTCTTGTGGAATCCAACAAGGTTTCTTCATCGGCATTCAAGGCTTGTTCTTCAGAAAGATAGCTGAAGGTCTGCCTGCAGAGTAATAGGGATAGAAGTCTGGATGGTAGACCAAGTTTTGAAGTGGTGAAATAAAGATTTTCATCCTGATGAGCCTCGAGGAGTTGCTTCCTGATAACTTTTATGGACAGGTTACTAAGGTCGAGGTTGTCTTTGATTTTGAGCCTCGTCTCTATCTTTTCCTGATCTTCCATCTGTCCACCAGCAGCGTAAAGCATCGATGTGATACTCTCACAGTGTGATTTCTCTGCAGGTAGATGAGCTGTACAGGGGTTGGACTCTGCTCTGCTACTCTTTAAATGAGCTCCAGCCTTCAGAAGCTCACAGACAATCTCACAATACTCTTCCGTGGAACTCTTCTCTGCGTCTGTCTGATCATTACGAATATCCTTGTGTTCTTGTGGTCTACTGAACACTTTGTGTCCTTTGTCGGTGGCAAGAAATAAGGCTGTTTCACCTGCGTTATTCTCGATATTCACGTCAGCTCCACATCCAATCAGTTTCTGAACGATGTCCACACTGCCATTGGTTGATGCTACCATTAAGGCTGTGAACCCCAAATTATTGGTCATGTTCACATCGCAGCCAGCACAGATGAACTCTTCAACGAGCTGGTATTGTTCCATCTGAGCGACCTGCAGAAGTAATGTGTTTCCTTCTTCGTCTGTTTCATTTACATCAGCACCTGCATTGATCAGCTCTTTGACACAATCGATCTGGTTTTTATAAGAAGCAATAGTTAGAGCAGAACCATTACCAGTTCTTGTGTTCACTTCAGCTCCTGCACGAATCAACTCACGTATCACAGCAGAATTTCCTGCCAAAGTAGCACTGATCAAAGGTGTACATTCTTCGGATGTATTTTTCTGGGTGGATAGCTCGTTAACATTAGCTCCTGCTTTAATGAGGGTAATGAGCCAGTCAACATTCCCACTTCTAGTAGCTGCCATCAAGGGTGTTTGCCCTCTGGAATCTTGCATGTTTACGTCAGTCCCTTCATCCAGCAACTTCCTTGCAAAACCAATGTCTTTCTCTGCTGCTGCCACAAAAACCAAATTTCTGCTTTCTGAACTGATACTGCACCCTGCACTAATCAACTGTTTGGCAATGTTAATCTGTCCAGGCAGGTTGCAGATTTGTAGGGCAGTTTCACCACAATAATCTTTTGCATTTAAATCGCAACCAGCAGCCACAAGTTCTTTGACGCACTCTGGGTGATCGTGTTGGCAAGCACGCATCAGTGGTGTCTTTCGTGATTTGTCAGGTTTGTTGACATCAGCTCCGACTGCAATTAGCTCTTTCAGGCAATCTGTTTTCCCCTCTCCAGCTGTGTACCCCAGGGCTGTTACTCCATAGTTGTCAGTTATGCTCACATCAGCTCCAGCACTGATTAATTTTCTTGTGGAATCTAGATTTTCGCCTATACAACTGAGATATAGAGCTGTTCGTCCAGACTGGTCTGTTATATTTAGTTTGGCTCCTGCAGCAATCAGCTGATTTACGCCGTCTGGATCACTGGAGTTCTCGGCCTTAAACATGAGCGCTGTGTATCCAAACTCATCTCTCTTATTCAAATCAGCTCCAGCCGCAATTAGCTCTTTTGTACAAGTTCCAAGCATCAGTGCAGTTTTCCCATCTTCGCCTTCTTTGTTAACATCAGCTCCTGCCACAATAAGCAGCTTTAAACATTCTGCGTCAGACGCTGCATTGATCAATGCTGTGTTTCCATCATTGTTTTGTGCATCTACATCAGCCCCGGCCTGAATCAGTGCTTCCATACATGCGGCCTTAGAGCAATCCATTATATCTGTGTCCTCTTCATGGTACACATGCGCCTTGGAACAACCCATTAAAGCTGTGTCTCCTTCTTCGTTTTCATGGTTCACATCCGCTCCCGCAGCAAGCAGTTCCTTGACACAATTTGTGTTATATCTATCAGCAGCATACAACAACGGCGAATCTCCCCACATATCTACTTTATTTACATCAGCCCCAGCTTTGATAAGCTCCTTCATGTTGCACAATTCTCCTCTGACAGCAGATAGGAATATTGGTGTCATCCCACCGTCATCGGCCTTGTTAACACAAGCTCCTGCTGCTATCAGTTGTCTTATACACTCTGTTTGACCTTCTCCAGCAGCACACTTCAATGCCGTAAATTCTGAACCACCGATTTCAGTTGTTCTATTGACATTCGCTCCGGATTTTATCAGTTCCTTCAAGCAATCCACTTTCCCCTTCTCTGAACAAAGCATCACGGCTGTGCGTCCTCCATTGTTTGCCTTGTCAACATCAGCTCCTGCAGCTATCAGTGCCTTCACACATTCTGTGTTCCCCTTTTTTGCTGCGATCATTAGCAGGCTTGTACCATCTTTTTGCGTCCAATGTACATCAAAACCAGATTTTAATTGAAATTTAATGAAATCGGCGTCTCCTGTTTTGGCTGCTTTGATAAGTTGCGATTGAATGCTTAAGCTGGTTCGAACCTTTTGCTTAGAGTTTTGCTCCATTTTGAAGTCTATGCTTCCAGTCCTGTGTCGTCTTCACTGATTTCCTGCAGAAATGAGAAGTTTCAAATTTGATATAAAGGTACAGGTGCATATCACTTTGTATGGTTGATTAATAAATTCTTGTTTTGTCCTTGGCTCACAGCCTTTATAACCATATTACACCACAGTTGCGGCTGTGCCTTTTGTTCTGAGAGTGAATTAAATTGCACAAACGGGTTCTGGGTAACAATAGGTTTATTTAGCATAACAAAAACTTGCCACAGAGGCAAGCCATTGGTGGACAATGGCAAATGAACAATGAACAGTAAATTTTCACAAAAAATCAAGTAGGGTATCAAACAAATGAGTGAAGTGTACACATCGCGATGCAATGTCATGGGTCAATGCCAGGCATGTCTAGCGGCCAAACAGACATTTGCTTGCAATTTTTCTTTGCCTGTCTGATGTACGCTTGTAGGAACGAACTGCCAATGACCTGTGGCCACTGATCTCTTGAATTATCTGTTCGTCTATGTTGTTGTGGTAAAGTTTAGTACAGACAGTGGACCTCAATGAGTGGTTACTGTAGAATCCTGTTAACTTAGCCTCATGGCAAATTTCCTTTACCACATCCCTTAATGTGTTGACACCTGCAGGCCTGTTAATATACCAAGCTTTCCAAAGAATTTCTTCCGAGGTTGCAGGTAAAAAGCAGGGCAAGTTGGCGATTTGGGCACCAAACTCAAATATTTTAGTATGATATGAAGGGGACAATGCTTTTCACTATCAGTGGCATAAAGGTCAACTTGTTTAGGTTGAAGTTTCTTCTGTCTGAGACCACCCTTGTTTGTCTTCAAACCAATATCCTCAGTGTAACGTAAGAAGATTTCTCTGTCACTATCCTTCATGAACTTAAACTGAGAATTAAATAGCAGACCCCTGAGTGCATGATGTTCCTTGCCAGCATGCAAGGCAAATCCCTTGCAAATAGTGAAGACCACAGTGTTGAGTAATTGAGTAGGATTTGAAGTACCCAGTAATTCAAGTGACCAGAGAAGGTCCTCATCAGTTGGTGTTAAAATTTCTGCTTTACTCACAGCAATACCTATTCCCTGTGCAACTCTCATCTTCATGAGATTATCCAGTGTGTATTTCACATTCCTGAATGCCTCATCATGCACCACTTTCCAAGAGAATCCCATGGTTTCCAGGTGAAACTGAATGCAGATTGCAATGTCATATAAAGTTTTACCTGGAAACTCAGACCCATCTACTTACTTAACTTCTGTGAGGAAACAACACATGGCAAACATGAGCGCCTCTTCAGTTATTGTGGCCTTGTTATCAAGATCACAGGCAATAAATTCCAATCCCAAATGATGTCTATATGTACGCCACTGACGGTACATTTTCAAAACCCATCTAATTTTTTTTTGGTCTCATCAGAGAAACTCTTGTGGCTCAGCGCTGTAAGATCTTGTTCAGGGAGAGGTGCATTGAAGACATCAACAACACTTGGCGGGCAGGTTGAATACAGATTTCCTTCCACATTGTCTCCCTTGGGCTCATCCCCTGTCTCTTGTCTGCTTATGGCAATGTTACTAGATGAAAAAATCAGCTCATCACCTGGCCTTACTAACTTCGGAACACCACTACAGCCAGCAACAGCCTCAAAAATATACATATTTCCCTCCTCATCGAACTGAAAATACTGCACTGTCTCAGGGAGTGACCGCCTGTGTAAGAAAAACTTCATGTTACTCCAAACCAACTAGAAATATACCCTATGCCCAAAATACAATTTATTGTCTCAAACAACTTACTTGTATTCTATTTCAATCTCCTCAACAGCATTGTAAAGTGTTTCATCGTCCATGGAAATGTCTTCTATGACAGGATTATATTTCTCAATACTTTCGACTGCATGACTACTTTCGACAGAGTCACACATGTTGCTACACCACAAACTCTTGAAATCGTAGAAATCCTGACCAAATATTTCACTCAAGTAGCATGGGTCTCAGTCTCTATCCAACTTCAGTACCTCATCACTCAATTCCATAATGAAACTGATTGAAATAATTCATTCTGACACTAAATGAATAGCACGCAAACCCATGACTACAAACAATTCAGTGGAATGCACACACTCACAAGCCCAGACTACATGACCACATTCTCAATATTATTAGTCAGGAAACCAATTTAATTCACTCTCAGAACAAAAGGCACAGTCGCAACTGTGGTGTAAAACAGTTAATCAATGGCATTTTGTGTCCAGGAGTGGTATATAATTCACGACGAGCGTAGCGAGGATTGATTAACCATTACATAAACCATGATAACTAGTCACACTTGAAAGTGCGAATCTGCTGTGTGTACAAGGAGATTTATGATTTGTTAAAGCATCACATTTTGAAATTATAGTCAGAAGAAACGTTTCAAAGTTTGAAATGTTTCTTTCTAACCTTTACCTCCCGTTTTCTTTTTTGATAATAATTTATGAGTTTAAAAATTGTATTACCTGTTCGTACTTCACGACGTAGTGCTCGAATTTGTGACACACATTTGTAGATCTCACCTGTGTGATAAGACAATTCAGCGTGACCTAAATTATGTACGCAAACTATGCTCCAAAGCTAACCCAAAGTAAATCACTGTGATAGTGGTTTTTAAAATTTTATTCCGGTTTTCACCCAAAAGGTATCTAGGTGTTGTCAAACTGCTCTGGTTGAATCATAATAACATTCTATTTCAATTTGTATGCGAATTATTCTTTTTTAAAAAAAATTAAATTGAAAAATAATCACTGAAACCTACAATTTATCCAGTTAACTAAGATATTTTGCGAAAGTAATTGAAAAAAAAAAGATTGTATTTTAGATTAAGAAGAAGAATAAATATTAACTCCCACTAGCAGGCCTGATCAGTATTTCCAGTTCACTACTGGAACAGCTCAGTGTTAGTTGATTTCTGTTTGATAAATCACTGGGACGACAAGAATCGATATTTTACATGTTCGAATACAAGATATATACTGTCCAGCAGATTTATTTCCTTTTCTTTATAGCAGTTGAATTTAACAATACAAATAGAATAAATGGAATCTATGATAAAATGATAATTTTATTTCATTTGGGACAATTATTTCTACTCAGATTCGCTTCTCAATTTAACCATATTAAATCAATTCGTCGTATCTTTAAAACTTGATGTGACAGTGTATTTGACTGTCCAGATAGCAGGTTGTTCAATCTAGTTTTTCACGATAGGCAATTCTAACGGATCTGTCAGATCCTTGCTGTTGTTTGTGTTAATTATTTGACAATGCACCCACAATCTAGCAAATACTTGAATTTGTATCAAATATTAAATAACCCTTACATTTACATTCTAAATTGTAATCATTCTTATAAATAGCACTTCATTTCTATCAGATTTGACTATCGTCAAAACATCGATTGAAAATGTTCACCTAGAAGTTTGAGTCAATATTTCTAAGCAGCTGATATTAAACTACGGCCGACATGTTATTCTGGATTGACATATATATTTTAATGTATGTGGCTTGAATACCTTGGGATATTGTATCCACGATTTTTTGAATATGTTTGTGAATTGAAAATAAGACAAAACTGAAGAGACCTTGTGTATGCAGTAAATACACATGATTTGTAGTTGAGTCTCACTGCCACTAGGGGCACTGCAATATTACTGGCAGACAGGCTCATATAGCCACTGCTCCGTCTGTATGTTTTATCGTCTGTGCTCACACCTAACATTTGCGTTACGTCAACGTTCAAGTTTATGCTGACGCACAGACTTGTCTACACACAAGCTACAACAGACGGTTAACTGGCAGCTGCTTTGTATCAGTTCTGAAATGCTTTTCTTCAAGTTACTTCCTGTCAATTAAGATCAACAAATGTAAATAATTACCTTTTGAACAAGTAGATCTTCTAGTTTACGATGTAGTAGCTGAATTTTAAGCGAACTGACGTCTGGCCAACGGTGCCACAAAACTGTTCGACGAGACTCTCCCTACCAACTTTAGTAGGTCAAATTTCAGTGCATCCGGTATCGGTATCGGGGTGATGAGAGCAAACACTCGAGCCTGCCCATAAAATTATGCTTCGTTTTTATACTCATGCAATTTGGTTTTTCACGATACACGTTTCTGTTAGATAATCTGACAGATCTTTGCACAGAGAAAAGCAAAAAAAAATTCATCAAAAATTGCCCCAGTGGGGTTTGAAAGGAGGACCTCTAGGTCCTGAGATCAATGCTCTACCCCTGAGCTAGGGAGGAATCTGTTGGGCAGGAGATTTTTGAAGTGAGCTTTGTTTCATGCACCTCTTCACATGTTGGACTTTGTTCATTTCTAGAATCAATAGAACATGACTTTATAAAGGACATGAAGATTCAGGCTGACAACCAAATAGTCACTTAGCTCAGGGCTAGAGCATTGGTCTCAGGATCTGGAGGTCCTGGTTTTAAACCCCACTGGGGGCAATTTTTGATGATGTTCTTTTGCTCTTCCCTATGCAAAGATCTGTCAGATAATCAATTCTAAGGAACACGAATAAAACTATATTTTTATGCTAAACAGAAATTATGTATGTGAAAAGAGGTACACCATCCATGGTATATTGAAATTGGTAATTTGGATATGTGGTTACCATGATTCCATTATGCTTCATAATTAAAATTGCATCCAATCAGCAGCCCCCTATCATATACTTTCCTAAGGGCTAGCCAAACCCCTCCATATGTTTCATGGTGATTTGTAGCCAGAGTGTAGGTGCAAGTACTGAAGTATGACTGGTATTCCTACTCACACCTTCCAGCCCTAGATCCAGTAAGTAATTTGTATGCAATAAAAGTGGT